>JAZAVI010001164.1:0-26090 GCA_036326025.1 Chrosomus eos | reverse complement strand
ATAAGGTTACAGTTACTTTTATAGAAACGAACCCTTTTCATTTATAAAATTCTGTGAAATGAATTTTGTTCAATTGTCAGAGTATCAATAATAATACATAAAGTCATTCTGTCAGGGCCTGCCCATACTGAAAAATATATATTTTCATTTTTAAATATATTTCAAATTATACCAAAATGTCCAAATTACATTGCTATATTTACATAATATATCTTTGATACGATTTTGTTACTTTATATTTCCTATATAGTATTTGTCCTATTTATTTTTATATATATTTTTGCATTTACCCACAATGTTTTTTAAGATTGGAAATTTCCCTGCCAATTTTAAGTACATTTTGTGATGTATTTTGTAATATATTAAACCTTTATATTTAAGGCTTAAATAAATATAGCTATTATATATATATATATAAGAAATTGCAAGAAAAAAAAAGAATTGAGAAATAAAAAGTTGCAATTCCATAAAAAATTGGTTCTACTTTAAGATTAGGCCTACTTTAAAAGATAACTTTAATAATGCAATAATGCTGCATTGTCCAGTGTACAGACATTTCCCCAGCTGACTGTAAATTAGCATTTCATATCCATTCTAATAAAATGCATTTTCCTCTGTAGCTGACGGCATTGATCTGTGGATTTGTGATAAAACTGAGGAACTGTTTAAGTGACAATGGCTTCCTCAGACAACTCCACACCATCGGCTTATTGGTCCAGTTTGAGGGTCTCCTGAGCACCTATGGTAAACATACAAGCACTTTTCAATTCAGCTTTCACCTTCAGCTTATTTATGTATCTGAATATGTTAACTCGGAGCTCTTCTTTGGTCTCAAAGGGGAGGAACTCTCCATGCTGGAAGACATGAGCGTAGGCGTCCTGGACCTCCGGAACGTCACCTTTAAAGTTACACAGGCGACCTCCAGCTTCAGCCCCGACATGCTCCCCGTCATCACGGGCAACAGAGATGGGTTTAACGTGCGTGTTCCGTTACCGGGGGTGATGTTTGATGCGTTGCCACGGGAGATACAAAATGGGATGCTGTTGCGTGTTCAACCAGTGTTGTTCAATGTAGGAATCAATGAGCAACAAACGCTAGCGGAAAAGTAAGTGTAGTGAAATCTACCCTACACTTTAAAGTTACCCTACACTTTTCTAAGTGTGCAGCCTGATTTGAACAAGTCGTGAAATATTATTGTATTTATTCATCGTACATTCTGTATACAAATATTTATATAGCATTGATGTATTTGTTTATGTATATATTAAGGTTTGGAGACACTTCGCTGCAGGAAGTAGTGAATATGGAGAGTCTTGCGCGTCTTACATCTTATTATGACCAGTTTAAAGAAGTGCTGCCTGAAGACTGTGAGTACTGAACACTCATTTCTAATACACTGACTGACCTATACTGCTCTTATATAAAAATACACTTGAGCATACTTAAAAAAAAAAGGACTTGTTACAGATATAAAATACTATTATAGTTTGAGTGAACCACTCAATTTGTACTTAAATACTATATATGTAGTCTTTGAAATATGGTTAAAGTGAACTGTCGAATGTACTGACAAGCATTTATGGTAAACTAAAATATACCTTAATGTCAATATATCGCATGTCATGTTTTTAAATATATTTGCAACTAATTACACATTAGTAATGATGATGTTGCATTTTAATACGTTTAAAATATATTAACTAGTCTTTTTCACATGTCCCTTTATGAAAGAAAGTTAGTAGATGTTTTCTGTCAGTCCTAACAAGTTAATTGTCTCCATCCATAGGTCTCCCCCGCTCTCGCAGTCAAAACTGTGTGCCTGAGCTACTCAAATTCCTCAGTCAAAATGTCAATGCCAGGAAGAGCAAGAATGTGGACATCCTGTTGCAGGCAGCCGAGGTACAGCAATCCACCATTACACCATTACATCACACCACCAATAATGTTCGGCACAAAATGCACACAATTTTTCAGACTAATGAGTGAATAACAGCAGGCGGGTTGAATGAAAATGCACTCTCTGACAGTAGATGGCACTTTTAAAAAAGCAGAATTACTCCAGTTAACCTTCTACACAAAGCGTATAGTCTGTGTCCGAAATCTCATACTTCCCTATATTGTAGATTAAAAACAGTATGTGACAAATAAAGCATATCCTTATTCACAGTACTAAAAATAAACGAGTAGGCAAAAAGTACCCAGATGACCTACTACTTCTGGTGAGTTTCTGAAGTGTGCATACGATCATGCCCGCGGTCCGTTGGCTGAACGTCTGATGCATATGGCTCGCAAAATTGTAAACACTTCAGTTTCGAAGTCGTCATCTGATTGGTTGAATTCTACAGGATATCCAGGAGATGTGCGTGTTGCATTCTTTAACGGTCTGTTGTCGTGAAGCCAAACCCCCTCATTGAAGAAATCCGCTGTGTTTACAACTTTGACAATAAGCACTTATCAGAATCAACTAAACGCTGCATTTTCAAAAGTATGTGAAGTAAGTAACGTTTTCGGCATAGAATATTTAAAATATGTTATAGGGACATCAACGTTACATTGTCATGCCCCTAAACATGACACGGAACAAAACGAACTTTGATTGTACAATCAATAGTAGAAAGCTACTATGTAGTCCAGACACTTTATTATCCCATGAGGCTACAGGAGAGGATTTATGAATGGCAGTTAAGTGATACAACTGACGCTGGTACTGTAGGTGACATAATAATGAAATATTTTATAAATAAAGTTATTGACACTTAAGAGTTTTATTAATCACAATAAGCCACGAAAAAGGAGTCTATGCTGTGCTCGCACTGACAGACACACAGCTAAAGCTCGAGCACAGATGCTTAATTCAGTTCTCTTTCACAGCATAATTGTGTGAGTATTCACATTCTGTTATATCCTACGTGAACGTAAACAGTTGGGAGCAAATCGATGTAATGATTGCAGTCAGCTTAAATGGCCTTTGTTTTATAATATTAGGTTGACAAAAATGGGAAGAATACATTTCAAGTTTTTCAATTAATTCAGTGATATTTTTCTTCTAGACCTATTAAACTGTCTACCACAGTCAAATAAGAAACGTAACACAAAACAGTAAACTACAATCAAATCTATGCATATATCAAATCAACAATCGATTTTTAATCGAATCGTGACTGCAGGAATCGTTTTGTGAGGTACCAAAAGATTCCCACCCCTAATTGACAGCATACAAATGTTTGCGTCGATCGTAAAAATGGAAATGTTTTGTGCATTCATTATTTACACCAAATATTCGTCTTGGTGTATAAACCTTAAACTTTATTTTTGTGTGTGAAACTTTTCATCAAAAAGGAAATCACAACTTCTAGTGATAGACGTTAACGCAATGACATCTTTCTCATTTGTTGCTTCAGGTTTGTCGGCGTCTGAATGGTGTGCGCGTGACCAGCTGCAAGAGTGCAAAGGATCGCACGGCCATGTCGGTGACCCTGGAGCAATGTCACATCCTCCAGCAGGAGCACTGCATGGCCCCGCAGGTCTTCACCCAGGCCTTGGAATGTATGCGCAGGTGAGACCACACTTACAGTTAGGGGTCATTCATTTAAAGGATAATTTTCTAGTTTGTTTCGGATGAAGTGGTGGACACAGAAATTTTGACGATGGGTCCTGTCTCGACTTTTTGACTCTTTTAGAATCGCCTCTGAGCGCTTCAGAGTGGCTGTCTATGGGCATGCATAAACATGTCCTTAAAACAACCCTTAACGTTCGTTTTCAAAACTGTGCAACTCACCGAGTGGTTAGTGGTGTTCGTTGATGTTTCAAAACAAGTAGCGTAGCGAAATACAGTTTCTGTCGTGTTTTATTTGGCATTTTGTAAAATCGCATGATGTCTGTTGAAGGACTCATTGCTCGTTGATATTAATGCACTACCGGATACCGAAAGGGATCTGTTTACATTTGGTTGTATTCTTTTCGCTCGGTTCTCCGTCTCTCAGTAACTGCGGCAAAGTGGTTGTCGCCATCAAGTGGTCGGGAGTGTCCTAACGCTTCAGACTCAAATATCGAGCGGAAGTTTATACGCGGTTGTGAAGTATCTGAAAAAATAGTTCCACTATAGCAAATAACACGGATTGAAATCATACATACATTTGTTTTTAATCATCAACGAACACCACTAACCACTCAGTGAGTTGCACAGTTTTGAAAACGCACGTTAAGGGTTGTTTTAAGGACATGTTTGTGCATGCCCATAGACAGCCACTCTGAAGCGGTCAGAGGCGATTCTAAAAGAGTCAAAAAGCCGAGACAGGACCCATCGTCAAAATTTCTAAGTCCACCACTCTAGTTCATCCAAAACAAACTAGAAAATAGACTCAAAGTGCTAAATACCAGAATTATCCCTTAAGCATCATTCTATCCCTGTCTCTCAATCATCTCTCTGGTCCACAGCGAGGGTTGCCGGCGAGAAAACACCATGAAAAACGTAGGCAGTCGCAAATACGCCTTCAACTCCCTCCAGCTGAAGACCTTCCCTAGGCAGTACAGACCACCAGAGGGCACCTATGGCAAAGTGGAGACTTGAGCTGACAAGCAGTCCGCTGTTCTAGCCCGCTGCGACTAGAGCTGCATGTTTCTCCTTGTTCGCTTTACTTTATTACCACATATCTGAAGGAAAAGTTGTATTATGCACAGTCATGCTCTGGTTATCATCCAGATGGCAATGTTAATATTTTCAGATCCCCGAACCTCTTCCTCTCCCCCGAACCAGGAGATAGGGAAAGAAAATCAAGTGAAGGTATAAAATAGCTCGCTTGGTTGTTGCACTGAATGCAGGTAAGAAGGCCTGTTCGATTCTAAATTACTTTGAAAAAAAAGACCCTGATTTCATTTATCAGAGCAGTTCCCAAATAATCCCAAATCTGTGTTTAGTTAAGTACATTTTAAATAATTTCCAGCACCACACTTGGTCTTTGTATTCAAATGCAAAGGTTGAAACTATCAGCACTGACGCAGAGCTGTTTTCAATCATACTTTAGATTGTATTCAAAGTTCAGTAGGTTATAGGTAATGTGTATGTGCTGTGGTATAGTAGATGATTTGTTCCCAAAGCCAGTTTTAACATTTGTAAGGATAAGTCAGGTTAATTTAGAGAATCAATATATAGACCCCATTGTTAATCATCTCAATGCAAGTAAACACAAAACTAGCTGCCTTAAGAGAGTCCACCATTGCAAACTCATTGGTTTAGATAAATATGTAGATATTTCGAAATCTGTGTATGACTATTTGTGACGTGGCAGATCGTTTTATTTATTTACCGTAAGACTCTCTCTTTACGAAAGTGTTAGTGCTTTAATGCAGGCCTTTGCTCTCCTGACTTGCATTGTACGGGTTGTAGAGTTTAAGAGGACAAGCTTCCTCGTACTGTTGCCAAGCACAGCTAGTCTCGAGCATACAGTGTGAATATACATTCTTTGTAAGGAAATATGTGAGAAGACACTATTGATATGTTCATTGACCGTCTGTATGTTTTCATAGTTCAAAGTTTCCTTGTTGGACGTTTGTATTGGTTGATATGAATGTCCGTACTGATCTAATAAGGAGCACTGCTGCAACTGGTCCTACAATGTGAAGAATATTTTTTGAGGTTTTTTGTTTTCCGAAAGCAAAGGGGTGCATTTAGACTATTTATTTTATTGTAATAATTATAAGAAAACCGTCATGTTGCATTACTGAACATAATAAAAGACTCTATATGTAATGTCCACAGTGAGAAATCATCAGCCTTTGTATCTGCACAAATAAATGCACAAATGGACTGTAGTTCCTGGTTTGTATATTGCAAGATTGAACTACTGAAAGCTTAAATTTGCAACTTGGGAGAAAGAGCATGTGTCTTTCTTAACCTCTGCTAAAATGATTTAGATTTGAACCAGATGCACTGCATGGAAGGTAGGCTACTAGTGTTATTTCAGATTATACTTAATTGCTATTTTTAATAAATGTATATTTAATTATTTTACCACTTTGATCATTTAATTTATTATGTTTCTTTCTTCACTATTGTATAAGTTCAAAAGCACTGCTATGTTGTCAGAGCATGGTGTCCTATTGGTCTTTCAGTGTGTTTTTTTTTATTTTATTTTTTAATGTATGTTCAAATACCTTGCTGTACAAAATGCCTCTTTCTTTCCCCAAACATACAGCTTTAAAATTAAAATAACATACCAGCGTAAATGTTAAGCTACTTTATTTCTTTGTTCACTGCTATGTTATATAGACAGGCGTTGGACAAGAAACTGAAATGAAACACCTGGTTTTAGGCCACAATCATTTATTAGTATGATGTAGTAGACCCTCCTTTTGCAGCAAATACAGCATCAATTTGTCTTGGGAATGACAGGATACTAGTCCTTCACAGCGGCCAGAGAGAATTTGAGCCATTCCTCCTCCAGAACAGTGGCCAGGTCACTGTGATGCTGGTGAAGGACAAAAAGTTTTTTCTGATGGAATGTGAAGCACAAATATAGGTGTGTGTTGTGTGTGTACATTTTATGTTTATCTAAATGTATCTGCCATTCTACGTTCATTCTACAGCGTTTTATGTTTGTCAAACTCCTCTTAGGCCCTTTGTCAGATGTTCACCAACTTTTGCAGATGTCATGAAAGTGTTCAGCTGATACGATCTGACATATTTGCAGGGTGTGGCCCATTCTGACTGTTATTTATATCTTGTGTGCACAACGTAGTCCTACAAACTTCTCACAACTTGGGAGAACAAGTCATTCTGAGCAAACATGCTTAGTTTCATCAGATAAGAGTTTCACCAGATAAGAAATCTCTTATGTCCAATATTTTTCTATTTCCTGTTTGTTTAGAACCAGTTTATTTGTAGAACTACTATGCACTGGCTATATAGATTTATATTGTTAGTTTACAAATAAATATGTATTTAATAGACCATTAAATGTTAATTTTACTTCTATAACAATATTAAAAACACTTGTCACATTGATAGACATGATTAAATATATTTCTGTCCATTTAAAATGAAGAGACATTTTTTCCCTCCGTTTTAAGATATTATATTTCTACGAAGATAACACTTATTTAGCGTTATGAATAAAGCACTTACGTGCTGAACTGAACTTCAAGCATTTAAGTAATCATACAGGCATTCTCATAACCTGACGCCAGTTGTATAGCCTACCTGATAATATATTTTAAAGAGTTCACTTGGTTGTAGTTTTAGACCTAGACAAGTTCACACAATACAGTTTTACCAGTTAGAAGGCAACATATATAGAAATAAGATAAAAATTAAGATACTTCTGTAGCCTACTTACACATTTTTGAGCTGAAAGTGGTGAAATTAACCTATGATGACGTGTGTATGTGGTGTAGCCTGTGGAAATAAATGCATGTTAGCTATATGATGTCGTCAGGTTAATTTCAAATGAGTATGAAGAAATCACTTTCAGCTCAAACATTTGTAAGTAGTACAGAATTAGTCTTAATTTTTATCTTATTTATTATTATATCTTACGACAGTAATTTTTTTTTTTTACAGAGAGCCCCCAATATACGGTGTATAATAGGGCAGGCTAATACAGTTAGTGCATGTACCGTTTTTGTATTGGATGGATAGGTAACATTATTACAGCACGTTTCCCGAGCAATCCATTAGGGGCGCTCGGCGGCTCAGAAAGCCGAATCCCCATTGACTCCCGTAACAAATTACAATAGGCTATTTTTTTCTTATTAAATAGGATACAATTGTCTAATAAAAAATGAATAAATGAAAAGTATTATTAAAAGTAATGTCAACGACCAATCTCTGGGAAATAATTAAAAACGCTTTATCTTGAAATTGCACACAACTGTGTTTGGTCCACCTGGTGATACATGAGTGACAGCCGCACTGGTATTACAAAACATTCATTGGCACATGCCAGTCAAATACAGATGAGATGTGACAAAATTTGAGGGGAAATAAAGAAAAAAAAAATACCGACTTCAATGCGTTTAATTGACATCGTCTCGGTGTCAGTGTCAGTGTTTCGCATGTGTTTCGACATGCCACTATCATCCACTGGCTCATGCACGGATGTGTCAATAAGCCATATGTACCATTAGGGTCCGTGTACGTTGCGTTCATTCGTTTTTCGATTTAATATTGAAAGTAGAAAAATGAGAAAACGGCTCATTTATTCATTTTTCGTTTTTCCAAAAAATTTAAAAAATGAGAATTCGGCTTGATTTTTATATTTGTATGTTCAGGGATAGAAAATGGAAAAATGGCTTGAATATCCGATTTCCACGTGTGGGCGCGCATGAAACGCCCCTTTCCGCTGATTGGTCAACCAAAGATCAACGCTTTCAGTTCTTCCACAGTCCTCCGCTGCTGGACGGATTCTTAAAGTGTTTATTACAAATAAACTCTCTCTCATCCAACAACTGGACTAAGCAGTCATAACTATTATTTTAGACTGCACATTGAGTTTTGGACAAGGGATTAAGCTGAAATATAATAGATATGAAAATGTCACAGCGCATCTATTTTGGTTGTTATTCTATTAGTTTTTTGTTGTTGTTGTTGTTGTTGTTGTTGTTTGTTTTCCATAGCTTTCATAGCTTATATAATCATTTTTACCTTTGCAAGGGCAATTATTCTAATATTTTTTAAATATAGGCTATTTGTCATCTTTTATTAAAAAAAATGGAAATTTAATCGACAAATTCATTTAGAATAATAAGACAATAAGCTGTTACCAATCAAATTAAATTAGTATCAACCAAAGAAGCTGCATCTGAATTCTGAAGTGGCATGTATACCTATTACTATTAACTGTTTAAAGCTGCTCAGAGGATTTACACAGTAATTACAATTACATAGTATTATGATATTAAAGTTTGAAATATAATATTTTGAATAGCCTTTTTAAATATTAAATTAATGACAAAATGAAACAATATTATGAGAGTTAGACCCCCAGTAGGTGGCAGCACGTAACTGTCTTAATAGTCAGTCAGTGAGTCATTCATTCAACCGATTCGTTCAAAACGCTGATTCATTCATGAAGCAATATTGGCTGTATATGGGACATTGAATCATTCACTCAACCGTTTTGTTCAAAGAATCGAGTTCGAGTGAGTCAGCCGAGTATTTTTTTGGCACGTAGAGAAGAAAACCCTTTCTAGTCCCTGCCCAACGCGATTTGTGTCAAAGAATGAATGATTCAATGTCCCATATACAGTCAATTGGTTCATAAATGAATCAGCGTTTTGAACGTATTGGTGGAATGAATGACTCGCTGACTGACTATTAAGACAGTTACGTGCTGCCACCTACTGGGGGTCTTACTCTTATATAAGTATAGTTTCATTTTGTCATTAATTTCATATTTAAAAGGATATTCAAAATATTATATTTAAAATATTAATATCATAATACTATGTAATTTTAATTACTGTGTTAATCCTCTGAGCAGCATTAAACAGTTAATAGTAGGCTAATAGGTCTATGCCAGTTCAGAATTCAGATGCAGCCTCTTTGGTTGATACCATAGACTGTAAAAAAAAGATACTAATTTAAATTGATTAGTAACAGCTTATTGTCTTATTATTCTAATTGAATTTAGTCGATTACATTTCCAATATTTTTTTTATAAAAAATGACAAATAGCCTATATTTAAAAAATATTAGAATATAGGTAAATATGATTATAAGCTATGAAAGCTGTAAGCTATGAAAAACAAACAAACAAACAAACAACAACAAAAAAAAAAAACGAATAGAATAACAACCAAAATAGATGCGCTGTGACATGGACACTAAATGATGCAATTTATATCTTTTCATATCTATCATATTTCAGCTTCATCCCTTGTCCAAAACTCAATGTGCAGTCTAAAATAATAGTTATGACTCCTGCATATTTACACTTAAATGGATACTGGTCTGCGCGCTGTCAGTGGGTCACCCAGCTGTGAAGTAGGCTAATGATGGGTCATGTGGGTGCAGATGCTAGATAATCTACATAATATTTCTGAAATAATCAGCTAATATTTCTCTAGTGTAGATTGTCGAATCCATGCCTATAGAGAAGAAACCCCTTTCTAGGCCCTGCCCAGCGCGATTTGTGTCTAGCATTAGTCCAGTTGTTGGATGAGAGAGAGTTTATTTGTAATAAACACTTTAAGAATCCGTCCAGCAGCGGAGGACTGTGGAAGAACTGAAAGCGTTGATCTTTGGTTGACCAATCAGCGGAAAGGGGCGTTTCATGCGCGCCCACACGTGGAAATCGGATATTCAAGCCATTTTTCCATTTTCTATCCCTGAACATAATAATATAAAAATCAAGCCGAATTCTCATTTTTATTTTTTTTTGGGAAAACGAAAAATGAATAAATGAGCCGTTTTCTCATTTTTCTACTTTCAATATTAAATCGAAAAACGAATGAACGCAACGTACACGGACCCATTAGCTTCTGTGCGTCAGACCTGCTTTCCTGGGTCCTCTGAGCTGGTGGTCAACAAAAGTCAGCGTAGGATTTTTTCTGCTTCTGACAAGATCGACCCATGAAACACGGCCAGACAAGCGGCCCATTGGTTCCTTTATTAATTGACACTGGGCTGGCCCAATCACATCTTTAAACACTTTTGAGCTGCGTGCGTGCAGTGTCGGTGCATCTGTCAAAATAGTCAGAGATGGGGAAGAAACGCAAGGGAGGCGCAGAGGAATTGCGCGAAAAAGAGAAAGAGGCAAAGCGTGCCATTATAACGGATGTGTTTTCTGCAACAGCAACAGCAGGACCCGGCACGCACAGTGAGGAGAATAAGGAGAGCGAGAAAGATGAGTGAGTGTGTAGTGCCTGGGCTAAAACAATGAGTGTAGCAACAAATGACCCCTTTATAAAAAACCTTGATACATTTATGAGCGCGGGTGTAACGTTAGTTGGCTATTAAACGTCTCAGTGTTACCCTCGGAACGGCTAGTTTACACATTGTGCACAACAATTATCAGATGTCAATTACTGCGCCTCTGATACGTTCTTATGAAAATTGAGAACACTTTTTTGTTAACCATTTATCAACAGTGAGTCAGCTGGCACAGTATTTGTTCATTTATTATAGTCTTAATAGGATTCATCACTGTTTAATTAAATTATCGTTTTCGGAAGTATTTGTGTCAACTCTCACTCATACGTCCTTCTCATTATGGCTTTAGTGATTTTAAGGAGTTAGAGTTGGCATATTCAAGGGCGTGCAGAGATGGGTGCATGGTGTTTCACTTTCAGGCTGGCTTTGCGAACGGTTCATTAAAAAGACCCGACTCAAAAGATCCGATTCGTGTGGAAGTAACAACATTCTGGATGTAAACCAATAAGGAAGAAGATCCGGTTCGTCCGGGTTCGTCGGAAGTGAGACACGGACTGTTTGAATGTGGACGGCAGGGACGTGCACAGGGGGGTTGCTCAGGTTGCCCGGGCAACTGCCCATATGCCCTTCTCGACTCAGGTTGCCCTTCCGAGAAAAAAAAAAAAAAAAAAAATCGTAGGCCTACAATGGATGCAGAATTTCACGTAGGCCTAGATTTAAAAAAAAAAAATTCGCAAAGCCTCATTCACTTCCATTCGGGCACCGAAAGTGAAAGTCAGTAAGGGAAGGGCAACTGTTTACGTGGCTGCAGCGCTGCACGCGACCATAGACTGCACGCGACCGGTGCGTAGGGCCCCGCAAATTACTTAAGGCCCCGCCTCCATCTCGTGTCATAGCGCGTCAATTAATGTACAACATCCATGACAAAATGAAGCGAAACTATCCTTCTGGTCACGAAAAGTGGATGAAGAAAAAAACCACGAGAGTGAATTGCGGGAACAACAATCAGGTAAACTTGTGTTCTCTCCTCTCTAAGTTTTGTCAGCAAATAAGCTGGGCAGGCAGTGCATCTCTTGCATCACTTTGTGCCTGACAAAAGTGAGAGTAAAATACAATTATTTATTTACGTTTGTTTTTGTTAACCGACAAAGTGCAACGGTGTTTGTTTACTGCAGCTCGGAAAAGATAACCGCGTTGCGTGTGTTATCATGCGTTCATATGCGCGTGCACGAAATGAAACGCGCATTTTTCAAGCAGAAATATGGAGACCAGACACACTGTACAATATATGCACGTGAATGATGGCACTCCCAATCAAAGTACACATTATACTTTTAAAACAAGACACTGATTATCTAGTCTCAGTCTTAAAAACTCTAAACAACTGCACTAATTATGCAAGATAGAAAGCAATGTATTGACAATTTGACATTGATTGACTATTGATTTATAGGCTATATTGAATTTAAAATGTTGATTAGCTGGACATACTGGTCAATATGGATGCACATCCCTCAGTAAATAATAACCATAAATCAAGAATTGCTTCAACATGCATAATAAAAATAAAAAAATCATACTGATGCTGAAAATGCCCAGGCAGAACCAAAGTTAATCCCAAAAGCCAAAGCTCAGGGTTATAATTTATTATTTTCTTATTTATGTTTATGTTAATATTCACTTACTTAATAATATTCACTTGTTATCTTAACATTCTATAGAAAATACTCTATTCAATAAATATTGTTTGTTTGAACCTCATTCTGTTTTATATTGTTGTAGTTGACTGTTTTGTTTAAAGAAGGGAGGATTGTATGGGAGCACTGAAGTGTCAGGTGTGACTGTGGCAATGGCAAATGGTCTACATAGCTCACGACATCACGGGTCAGGTAGAGGGCCCCTTAGCAGAATTTAGCTTAGGGCCCCATGGAGGTCAGGATCGGCAATGGGTTTAGCAGTCGATTCTGTTCCCTACCGGAATTCCTGTTCCCTTTATGCAGTCATACTACAAATCATGCGTAGTTGCCCAGTTACCATACGTACCATCAGAACTGAATACGAGCAAAAAGCACAATTGAATGTACGGGAAGCCAAAAGGTTATAAAAGGATTGTATTTTTTCCCGAAATCTAAGCGTTTTTTTTTATATATATATTAGAAGCGAGTTTTTCCCCATCTGTCAATTCAATCCAGATTATTTCTTTTCAAATTAAAAAATAAATAAATAATAATAATTATTAAAACAATAAACAATAATATGAGGAACTCTTTTTCTCATGTGTATTTTGGTGACATTTAACATATTGTTAATACATTTTCTATACTGTTTAAAAAGTTGTATATCATAAACCTGTCATCTCTGACGCTTTGCAATATTTATAAATAATAATAAGACCATAATACGAGGCATTGCGTTTGGACATAAACACGGTCAGATAAGGCAATTTGTATGGGCAAAATTCAACTTAAATTAGCCTATATTCCTTCATATAGCCCGTCGGTTTTTAGGGAGGGGGAGGGGGGGGTGCCCTTTTTCCAGGTCAGAGCAACTGCCCCTCAAAATTCCTGTGCACGTCCCTGGTGGACGGTAATTGTTTCTCATGTCTACGTCTGTAAAAAATACATTTGCATGATGGCACCTGACCTATAATAATAACCATGGTAATAACGGATGGCGATTGACGGTGGAGGAGAGTGTTGTAATCCGCGGTACTCACGTCACGTGGTCAGTCGCATTCGCTATAAATAAAATCTAATATGCTTGGAATAATACGGATAATTTCGTATTTAATTTAATAATAGGAAAATAAAGTTTTGTTAAAAAATATCATTTTTAAAAACAGGAAGCTATATCGCTATATTTTAAATTGTTTTCTGTCTTACATTTTATCTCAAAAGGATGTTATTTTAAAAGTATGGACATCAGCGAAAACAAATTAATGCAGCCTCTTATTTACACGAGGTAAAAATAAAGCTGCTTGGTTTTATTTTTGACAATTATCGTCCGAATAGGGCTATAATTAACTATTTAAACCACTGAGTTTAACTTAACATACACAGTTAACGTTTAAATAAAATAATTATTAATTATAATATAAGTATTATAAATTATTAAGCTCTGCCTGAACAACGTCCACCCCATAGACTGTAAAAAATAGGTCCACCCACCATGATCAACATGTTTCACGTCATTCTACCTGCTTATATTTTTTTACTACAAGATCAGATAGAGTGCGCGTGCACTTAAGTCGATGTTCTCTTCCGCATTATTTAGATGGACCTTTAGAGTGTTTCTTAGAAGACAACATACACTTGGATTAAACAAAACTCGGTATCGGTAAACAGTTAACTTACTCCCGGTTTGTTTTGGGTTGGCCTACAACAGTAACCTAATATCTCAGAATAATGGGGGAGCGGCGGAGCCCGCGCTAGTCTAACACATTTTTCATGGGAAAACCTTATATGAAACATGATTGCGTAATAACTATCCAAAGTTCCTCCGACATAAACTGACTCCTCTTTTTACAGATACCGAGAGCTCGCGACTGCATCAGACAGCTTTAAAGAAACTCACACGAACGTCTGCAGCCACTTCACAGGTAAATCTTGCAGAGTCCCAGTCATTCATGTAGTTTAACTTAGTTACTAATCTACTAATTGGTAATTTTGCTGACATGTTTATCCTAAGTGTCCAACAATACTTTTATGAAGTGTCTTGACTCTTGCTCAAGGGCTCAAAGCCATGTGGGTTTTGAATGTACAACTTTCACCAGCCTGGACAATCAGGATAGCCTACACCACCAATTGTTGTTAAACTCAAATCACTTTTGTTCTCATATCTTTGTGCAGAAGTCAGCATGAAGAAACTGCTTGTGGATGTGGACTGCGGTGTGGATGACGCTCAAGCTCTCATGATGGCGTTGGCAGTGCCGGACGTACAGATCCTGGGCATCACCTGCGTTCATGGCAACACTTCAGTAGAAAACGTCTGCAAGAATGTCTTGCGTATCCTGAAAGTGTGTGAGCAACTGAAGGTGAGATATGCTTGGAAAGTGGTGTGGTAGATTTTTCTTCTTTCGCACCCGAGTTAAATTTACCTGGGGTTTTTCTCCAATCGACACCCAATAATCTACAGTCGACAACTGGCTTCAAATTCGGACGACGTCTCGTCCCAATATCAAAGTGTCAAGTAAGCTTCACTAACTAGCTTGTCCGACGGTAATGGGGGTTATAAAAGTTCATAAAGAGATTGTTAAACTAATCCATATGAATTGAACGGTTTAGTCCACAATTTATAAAAAAGATTTGATCGCTTTATGATGAACAGGTTGAATTCAGGCTTTTATTCACATAGATGTTTGGGTGAACTAACCCTTTAAATATAGCGCCGTTTTACTCTAGATACCTTTAAAGGAGCGGGCAAATACGAGCATAACCAATGTTCTTCACATATGCAGGTTGATATCTAAAAGTTTCTTGTTTTGTTTTTCTCACTAACATTTAGATATTTAAATAAAATAAAATGGCAACAATAAAATAACTAGCTAGGTTAGCTGATTGCCTTAAGTCCATAGATTTCGCCATCAGTTTGTAATGCTCTTAGCACTTTCTACAACAAGCGGAGGCACTGAGAACTGTTTTCCTGTTAGTTCGTGTGTCGTTTGGGCAAAACACCTATTGATTGGATGTTTGAATGTTCTTGGTTTTGCTATTGTTCTGATGTGAGTGACAGGTTGTCATCATCAGTAAACATGATGACATCAGTGAAGAGAAGAGATTTTGCTGCATGCGGGAGGGGAAGATATCTTGATTAAAGATTACAAGGGCACATACATTTAAAATAACGGCATACACGGAATTATATTTATAAAAATGCTGCAATATTCCATAAAGGTCAATTTTGATTTCATGGATTTTCAAGGAAGTCAATAGGCTAATTTTTGATTGCATATTGGCTTTGAAATTACAATACTAGTAGCTCCTTGTTGTCAGTTATTTATTTATTAAATAATTGATGTCATACTTCCTAAAGCAGAGGAAAAAGCTTATACTTTGACCCATTAGTATGTCCTACAAGTGTTGTGCAATGTTTGCATAACTCTCACAACCCGCAAAAAAAAATTGGTGAACCATTCTGCTCAGCACTAACAAAGGGACTCATGAACAACCTGCTGATAAGAGAAAAAAAACGTGGATCATTTAGGTAATGACACAGCATAAAGAAACCAGCATATGTGAACTTTTTAACCGTTTTTTTTTTTTTTTAAATTCGGCTATTTCTTTGTCTTGTGCACTGTTACGACCATTCACTGTTTTTAAAAGTCTAGGGAATTAGAAGGGGAACATTAGGTCTTAATTAACTAGGCTTAAATAACTCTTAGTGACTTTTCTTACTGCACAGTAATGTATTGTTATCCAGCACATGACAGCTTTCATGACAGAAAAACTGATTGTGTCTCTGAATTGTTAGATTCCTGTATTTCGTGGAGCGAGTAAAGCGCTCTTGCAGCAAACCGTCAGTGCTGGAGATTTTCATGGAAAAGATGGACTCGGGGACGCACCAGACCCTCAAGCTCCTGGTGTGGAACTGGTCCAGAAAGAGGGCGCCGTGTCAGCCATGATCCGGATAGTCGATGAGAATCCTGGAGAGGTGTAGCTATATGATTCTACAGTAGCAAATATTTGATAAATGGAAATTACAAACAAGTATTTTACCATGTGTTGTTCCTGCTTCTCTAAGGTGTCTTTAGTGGCCACGGCTCCGCTGACGAACGTGGCTTTGGCGGTGAAACTGGACCCCTCCTTTCCCAAGAAACTCAAAGGCCTTTACATTATGGGGGGCAATACAGACTGTGAGTCCCTAAAACATAGTTTTATCAGAAAATATGAGGCAATATATCCAATATTAGAGCTGTTAAGTTTAATTTATTAATTTATTATTATATATCTCTAAAAACAGACTTTTACTTGGCAGTGATGTCAGTTTCGCTGCAATGATGTTTTCTCTCAATGAAATAAATCTAAATGGTCTCAATTTACTAAAAATGAATCAAGGCCTTTAAGCCATGTCAATACACAAATAGAAATATAGACATAAACACTATCAGTCAAACTTTTGTAATAATTACGATTTTTGAATGTTTTTGAACAAGATGTCTCTTATTCTCACCAAGGCTGCATTTATTTGTTAACAAACTAACAACTATTTGTTGTAAACTATTTTCTTTTTGATTTTAAAATGTAATTTATTCCTGTGATGGTAAAGCTGAATTTTCAGCATCATTACTCCTGTCTTTAGTGGCACATGATCTTTCAGAAATCATTCTGCATTTGATTTGCAGCTGATTTGGTGCTCAATTATTATTGGTGCTCGGTTATTAATAATGGTTCTCATTGTTATCAATGTTGAAAACAGTTGTTTCTTAACTCATCCCAATTTGCTTCCTTAAAGGGGGGGGTGAAATGCTGTTTCATGCATAGTGAGTTTTTTAAACTGTTAAAGAGTTGGGTTCCCATGCTAAACATGGACAAAGTTTCAAAAATGAAGTTGTAAGTTTGATGGAGTATTTCTGTGCCAAAAATACTCCTTCCGGTTTGTCACAAGTTTCGGAAAGTTTTTTTCGAATACGGGCGTGTGTGATGTCAGAGGCGCCGGAATTTCCTTATACGGGTCTTAAGAGCACTTCTCCCGGAAGGGGAGGCATACGCCTATGCCCGTCAGAGCGCTGGGCTCGGCTGCGCTGCAATCAAAAAAAATGGCACCAAAAAAGTGTGTTTTTGGTTGCCAGGGCAAGACAACACTGCACAAATTTCCAAAGAACCCAGCGTTAAGGGACCTGTGGATGGATTTTGTTTTTCCAGAGCAGCAACGGAGTTGTGCAAGTGTTCTTGTTTGTTACCTTCATTTCGACGGTAATAGTTTTATAAACAAGGCACAGTTCGATGCCGTATTTGCAGATCGCCTAATACTTAAAGATGGAGCAGTCCCAACGATAAAGGTTTACGGTCGTGCGTTGGAACCGCAGGCGGTGAGTAAAACTGCTTCAAATGTCTGTGTGTTGTTAACTATCGGCGTGTAAGCACAGCAAGTAAACAACATGATCACGCCTCCACCCGCTCGGGTTTTTCCGGAAAGACTCGGTACAGCCTATCTTTCTTTTATAAATATAATAAAACTAAAGACTTTTTGGAGATATGAAGGATGCAATACTACTCTATAGGTACTCAAGATTAACATGAGATTGAGTGAAACTGAGTGTTTCACCCCCCTTAAATTTGACCACTAGTGTATATTCTTCAAAAGGATGAATAGTAATTTTATTTTATGCAATATTGCCTAGCCCTAAACCAGAATCATTATAATCAGTCTGATCTATATTGCTGGTCTTCTATATTAATATTTTTCATGCAATTTAACCAGGTTAGAAAAATAACGACCGCTTCTCTTTAGCTCGTGGGAACACCACTGTGTGCGGAGAGTTCAACTTTGCAGCTGATCCTGAAGCAGCTTATATTGTCCTGAATGAATTCATTTGCCCAATTTACATTGCAACCTGGGAGTTCACCTGTCACAGTAAATTACCATGGGTGAGATCCTCATGTCTTAAAAAATATATAGATAAATAGACCCAAATAGTATGAATAATGTAAATACAACTGTTGGTGTTTATACATTCTTGTCATATAATATTCCCGCATGTCTGTTTCAGGAGTTCTGTAAAGATTGGCTGGCCCAGGACACGGATAAGGCTCGCTTTATGGAGCAGATCTTTAAGCACAGCATGGAGTCCAGCCACAGCGAGAGGATTGAGAAGGAGCTGGTGGCGGGGCAGGGATTCATCTCCTGTGACTCTTACGCTATGGCAGCGGCCATAGACGACACATTTATAGTTGAAACCGAACACAAAGCGGTCACCGTGGAGCTGACGGGGAACTTCTGCCGGGGAATGATGGTTGTAGATCACCTCGACCTTCTGAAGAAGACTCACAAAGTCTATATCTTGAAGAAGGTGGATTTGGAGAAGTTTAAAGTGCTCATGATGAATGCTTTGAAATAAATGTTCGTTAGCAGCCATGTCCATAAGTGCACTGTTATTACTAGATTATTCTGTATAAACATCTTTGTTGATAATTGTTTGCACATTTAATTAAATATTTTTTTATCGGTTTAATTCTCATTTGTGGATGCAGTAATTAAATGAGAGATCATTCAGAACTGGAAAGACATTTTATTTGATGAATTCTGATGTTGGTGCACTCATGAGCATCATGATTGAAGGATAACTATTTTCCACAAGAAAAATGTGTTTAAAAAGCAGAATATTTACACGATTGAAAGCTTTTTCTTATGTCTTATGTCTGGCATCTTCATACAAAACACAGTGTCATTCAGTCTCCCTTTCTGCCTCTGAATCGAGATCGGTTGTCCAGCTGTAAGAAAAAAAAAAGACATCTTACCATGTTAGCATGTACACTTGGCCATAGTTTAGTTGGATAAGAACATACCTATTAAACTAAATGAAATCAAATTTGGTCTGAATGCAGTGGCACACAGTAATTTAAACCACACACACAAAATCGTATAGTGGTAGCTCCACATAGGGTTATTTTAGTTACTGTATTGTAGTGCAGTACAGTGTACTTACCTAAGGAAGTATCTGGGTAATATTATATAAGGTAACTACATGGGTTAGGTTCAGGGTAAGTACCAACCCATTACCCAGTTATTGTAATTACTATGAAAATACATAGTATGTATATGCAGAAAATTACAGTAAAATATATTACTACCAAAATGTTAATTGAAAAGAAATAAAATCTAAAACAACTTGAACTTATGTTGCATTGGCAACTACCTGAAATAAAATGTGTTTAATAATAGTATCTCAAAGATACAAAAATAATCTGTACCACAGTACAAATGCTAATAACGTGGTACAGAAAGATTACCACATGTGTGTCATGGTATTCCAATGCGGCTGCCGTTCAAAAGTAGCCTACTTCAACAATGAATTGGTGTAGAAATAAACAGCCAATTAATTAAATAGCAATTGAAATAGATTTCCTGTATCCTTATTCCTGACGAGCTTGCGTTTGAAATTATGGGTGGCACTTCCGTTGAACTTTTGGGGAACTTCCATTCAAAAAGACTGAAACGAATAATTTCGGATCATAAGGTTGCCCTACAAATAAAGCTTATCCGTCAGTTTGACTCAATGACCTATCAGTTTTAACTGAATAACAGTTAATATTCTTTATCAGAATAACACGCGAACAACGTAACACTTGGCATTTAAATGTGACATGTTAACAAGAATATCTATGGCTAGAGCTCTTTTCAGTCACTGCATTCTTTTGCTGATGACAATTTTATTTTTTCCTTTTGCATTCCGCTAAAAAAGGTCAACATATACTGCACATTTGTGGTCTGTTCTCCCGATTTATTTTACAATATTAATAATTCACTGGAATGCACAAAAGAATCTCTTTTTTTTTTTTCTCTCCCAAAATCCTCATGTCTCTTTCCAGGTTTGTTTTCACAGGTAAATACAATTTATTATCTGTCAAAATTATTTTTATTATTTTATTAAGGCAACGTATGTTACATAATACAGATTACCACAGTGATATTTAACTGTCAGATTTTAGATAACTGTCAGAAAGTACCTTGTTCAATGGTTGCAGGGTGAGTAGAATAATGCAATGCCATTGTACATATATATTATAGCCTCCATAGAGTTAGTCTTTCACTGATTGTTTACAGCTTAATGGAAGTTACACCCACAATTCGTGCAAAGCGTCATGGGGCGTAGGAATAATGTGGATAGCAGGCTAGTTTACATCATTAGTTTTCATTAAGTCGGAGTCTGATTTCATTGAGAAAAATGGACATGTGCTATATATACTGATATATTTTCAAACGCATCGAATCAAGAGCTTATGAATCAGAAAATTAAATCGATTTGTGAAATCTGTGTTAATGCCCAGCCCCAAATGACTATCATAGAACTTTCCCCCGAAGCAGTTCAGAAAAGGACATTGGAAACTGACCATGGATCTCTTGCACTCAAAGAAAGCCACCTGCAAGCCTTTACAATGTCCTTCCTTCAGACACTCGCTGGGCTTCTTACCTTCCTGTGGACACAACAGAGACAGCACAGACTTAGACACAGCTGGGGGGAATAATATCCGTTTACCTTCTGCCAGTGAGCTTTAGTCGCACTTTTGTATTAACAGTAACTTTTGAATTTGGGGTACACCACACCAGACATCAGATTGTTATTAAGGAATCAAAATCAAAATGTGTAAAAACAAACGCCTAGCTAATATGTCATTCAGTGGCCCCAGATAGCAAACTTACAAGTGCTGGTTAGAATTATTTGCCCCCTTGGTAAATATGATCAAAGATGGCTGTAAAAAATAAATCTGCATTTTTATCCTTTTGATATATAGCCTATATATGGTGTCTTATTGCGAAATAAATGTTTTTCTCCAAAACACGTTGGGAACAATTATTTGCCCCCTTTTACTTTTCGCAACCTCCTTTTTCCAAGATAAGAGCTCTGAGTTTTCTCATATAATGCCTGATGAGTTCGGAGAACACCTGACAAGAGATCAGGGACCATTCCTCCATCCAGAATCTCTCCAGATCCTTCAATTTCCTAGATCCATGCTGGCGCTTCTTCTCTTCAGTTCAGCCCACTCATTTTCTAGGGTTCAGGTCAGGGACTGGGGTGGCCATTGCAGATGCTTGGTTTTGTGCTCAGTGACCCATTTTTGTTTTGATTTTGATGTTTGTTTTTGGATCACTGTCCTATTGGAAGATCCAAACATGGCTAGTTATAAGATCTCTAGCAGTGGCTGTCAGGTTTTGATTTTTTATCTGTTGCTATTTGATCAAATCCATGATGGCATGCATCTGAACAAGATGTCCAGGACCTCTGGCAGAAAATTAGGCCCACAGCATTAAATCACTTTTTAAATTATTTTACTTCAATGAAAGGTTGGATTTTTGCTATTTTTTTTAAATAAAATATCAAAAGGATTAATAATACAGATTTTTTTTTTTTACAGCCATCCTTGATCATATTTACCAAGTAGGCAAATAATTCTAACCAGCACTGTACGTCCTCAACATGTCTGTAAAAGACCTTTTAATCTGAAAAGCATCTGCTGTTTACTAACATCTGATAGACATCTTTAAGATGTCAGTGTTACATACATTCTAAATCACAAACATCTTAACCCTTTCATGCATGAATTATGATAACCTCCATTATACATAATAGAGACAAAAATCATGGCAGCCCGAGCACGTTGAAGATAATCGGTATAGAACATGTCCCTAGGTCAATAAGAGGAGGTGATAGGGCAAATAAGCTTTTACAGAGAGTCTTTCTGGATCTATACAATAAAAGCAACACAATCTCCAGGTTTAAATGGGGAACATAGATTTTTTTTTACCTTTTCTATAATACAATGTTATGGTTCCTGGATTAGTATTGACAAAAAATATTGCTGAATTTAGAATTATTTGCTGAATATATGCCTTCTCAGTTTTGTTTTTTAATATAAAGTTTTTTGAATTGAGAATACATTAAATAAAGTATAAAAATCAAACTCAAGTCAATAATTTATGATAGTTTTGACTTGTAGATGTTGATACATTTATTCAAATTTGTTGATTTATATTTGTGATAATGTATTTGTATTGATACTGTTTAAAAGAACTCTGTGTTTGCTACTTACACCCTGGTGAATGCTTATTGGCCGCAACGTGTAGGTGTGCCGTTGCTGTCACCTGTTTTTAAAATAAAAGCCATGAAATAAGGAAGAAAGGCTTTTTCTATTTTTCAAATGTGTGTTTTTTTTAATATTATTTTTTCGATTTACCCCTATTAGCCGATAATTCTGATTATGTTAAAATGGACACATTTCTAACATAGCCCTTAGGGGTTAAAGACATTTTCTAAACATCTATTTGACGTGTGACAGAAACCGTCATAAAAGACGTAGGCATACTGCAGATCAGCAAACACTGAAAAATACGTATTCCAGATGTAAACACGCACATAAAATAGGCAACTCCGTGATGTAACTTACGTCTATCGTCATTAAAAAACATTAGCTCAAACTAAAGTAATTAAATTATTTAGACCATTATGTTTATGTAATGGTGATATTGTAAAACTACTATAGTATCCATGTTTTAAATATATCACCCAATATAACAGGAATGATCCATATCATGTGCAAAAGGAATAAAATCATGACATAGATCAGTGTTTTGATATGCATGGTGATATGACGCTGATGTTAGCTACCTTCACTACACAGTCATGCTGAAGGAGACAGGCTTTGAAATCCTCTCTTACTCCAGCGCAGGCGCGGCCATCTTCCTCTTTATCTTCGTAATATTTGGGCATTCTGTAACGCTTTCATCCAACTGAGTTTAAGCGAAATATGGATTGAGAAATGTGGCAAAAAGAGCAAAACAAGCTACTGATAAGTCAAATGTGTGATTATTATGAAAGCGGCCATGTTAAGTATGACGTATGTGCGGAAGTGGAACCGAAGTGCGTTGTGGGAATTGAAGTTCGCGCTTACAAACCTCAGCACGGGTCCAAGCATTTAATTTGAAATAGTGTTGAATGAGGCCATTTTAAACTTTCTGTAGTTATGCATGTATTTAAATTATTTATTTTATTAAGAATTTGACTGTGCCTAGGCCTGTAGCAGTGCAAAGTATTTACATTGACCAGAAGATGGCGCTAAAATAATGATTTATTTGTCCTACTATGGAAGTCAATGGCCACCGTCAACTGTCTGGTTACTAACATTCTCTTAAAATGTATTATTTTGTGTTCAGACAGCAGGAGAAAGAAACTCATACAGGTTTGGAACAATTTGAGGGTGAGTATATGATGACAGAATTATATATATACTTTATCGGAATTATTTTTTTATATGCATGTCAGAGGCAGCATCTGCAAACATATGTGCTAGAAATAACTTTTTGTGAGCCAATTTTGGTTTGACTTAACCACCTGGATAACCACCTATAAAAATGTTCCACTAACATTTGACAAAAATAAATTGTCCAAACTATTGTCTTATAGACCTAAATATATTTTTGTAAAACATAGACCTAAATATATTTTTGTAAAACATTTTTTAAGTGCGCTTGTGCCGTATTTCTTTTAAAATAACTGCCACGTGGTTTGAAAATTAATCTAAAGCAATGAGCCTGCCTGATATTTTGCCATGAACATTCACATGTGAGGCTACTGTGCATTGCATTTTTATAACACAATTACATTAAGAAAATATTGTTTAGGCCCTAAAATGGTATAAATCATGTTAATGTCACATTAGTATACCTTTTCAAAGCATGAAAATGTCACTCACAGTTGCATGGTACATAAATGTGTAAGATGCAAAGAGGGCGGGCACTATAGATGCAGAAAATGAGTATGTCAAGACCAGTTCATTTTGGAAGAGTTTATTCAAATCAATGTCAGAGCTGGAGAAATACAGATGAAGGCACATGAAAGTCTACAATGCACCATACAAGAGGAGCACGTTTCATGTCTGATTCATCTCAATGCATGACTGAAGGGTGAACTTCAAGATGGACATCCCAGATGAGAAACGCCTCATGGGAGTTTAATAGAGAGCAACAGATAAAAATCCATCTTTCAGTGCAATAACAGGTGTGGAAACAGATCACTGAGAGCAAATCTGCAGCAATTAAACAAAAAAGGCAGCAATATGGCAAAACACTGTGTTTTCACTTGTTCATTCCCAAGAAGTCACGTCACATGAGGGTGATACAGAGCTCCATATCAGATCAAGAATCCACCTCAATCTCTTCTCTCAGGAGAGATCATAAACGAACTGTAAACAAATGCTATGACAATGCATTGGCTTTCTATTACAAAACACACATTTCTCAAGTACTGCAATTCACAAGCAGCTCCAAGTAGTCACAAAAAGGAGGGTGTATGTACTGTAACTAAAAAGGATATGCTCTGAAACTTGAAGCATCAAGGACTCTACAATGATACATTATGCAGGCTTAACTAAAACTTCCATATTATTAAAGATATATACAATCACATGAGATGAGAGCACTTTGGAAATCTGTACAGCAGTTAATTCAAAACCAAGTCTCTACTACGCCAGGAGCTACAAGCAAAGTAAATAAGAACCTTAGCTTTACAATGTAATAAATGTACGGTGTAATAAATCCATGTGTTAAAAGCAGCACAGTAATACCACTGAAATGTAGCTGTTCCATTCAATTTACATTATAAGTCTATGGTTCTGGTAATATTTTGCTTCAGAGCAGGCCCACACAGAATCTGCACATGCAGAACTCCACAGAAAGTTTTGAACGCTATCATTCATGAAGTTCGACACGCTTTTAGGCTTATTTGATAGTTACAGAACCCTTAAGCGGACATGGTGGTGGGAATAAATATGAGACAGGAGGTAAAAATTATGCTTCAATGCTTATTGCGTTTGTTTGTTTGAAATTATATTTAAAAAAAAAATATTGTGTTCCCCGAGAAACTTTGCATTGGCTTTTGCATTCTCTCACTAAAGTATTGCGTTCCCCTGACAAACTTTTCGTTTGCCCGAAAAAAAGCACTGAAATATATATTTTTTCCTCCCACCTCAAGTTTTTAATCAGAATTATTTTGTGTTCTCTCACAAAAGTATTGCGTTCCTCTGACAAACTTCATTTGCTCGAAAAAAAGCATAGAAATGTGTTTCTCCCGCAAATGCATTGAAATAGTTTTTCAACGCTTTGAAATACAATCTCATTTTCCCAATCACCATGTCCCTTAAGGGCCTCCGTATATTGTGCTTTCTGTACCCTCTCAGCTTCATTAATCACATTTTACCACGCCGAAAAAAAAAAAAATCAGCAGATTCCATCTGGACTCAATCATGACTCACTGAACATTCAGACACTCTTGATACAGCATAGAAAGAAGAATATTTTCTGACTGAAAGCAGATTATTTGAAATGAAAAAGCTCAATGAACAAATGAAAACACGAAAGATTCTGGAACATAAATATGGACGATTCATGCTCTAAACTTAAAACATCCCACTTAAATCAAGCATATAACAAATTGTCCTATTGTATGATTTAAGCGTTTTGGCAGGGCGCAAGGCAGTCCTTTACCAGGCCCTCAGGGGACGCTGGATGT
>JAZAVI010001163.1:17500-28137 GCA_036326025.1 Chrosomus eos | reverse complement strand
TGTTACTATATTAAATCCATGGTGAATGTTGCTGATCTGTGGACTTAAAGCCTTTAACTAGATCATTCACGGCACAATGTTTCTTCTGGTTTCCACGTCAGTGCTGTTTGATCTGATAGAGAGATGCACAATATAATGAGTAGCGCAGTTTCGTTCTGCTTTCATTACGTTTGCCATTTGATGTTGCGCAACGTTGTGGTGGTCGCGCCAGCGCGGATTTTGTCGGCAGGGAAAAAGGCCAGAGGAATCGTTCGGTTTGCGTACTGAAGCGGAAGCCAGGCTCGTACCGAAACGGTTCTGGCAACTGGTCAACATTAGACAAACATATTGATCCGATTATTCATAAAGGAGTTTGGGCCATGCAAATTACGGGAGTTTCCCGGGAGAAATAACAAACCGGGAGGGGTCCGGGAGACAGGGCTAAAAAACGGGAGAAACCCGGGAAAAACGGGAGTGGTGACAGGTATGTTTTTAGGGTTTACAAAGAATGGTGTGAAAAGAGAAAAACATCCAGTATGCGGCAGTCCTGTGGGCGAAAATGCCTTTTTGATGTTAGAGGTCAGAGGAGAATGGGCCGACTGATTCAAGCTGATAGAAGAGAAACTTTGACTGAAATAACCACTCGTTTCAACCGAGGTATGCAGCAAAGCATTTGTGAAGCCACAACACGCACAACCTTGAGGCGGATGGGCTTCAACAGCAGAAGACCCCACCACTCATCTCCACTACAAATAGGAAAAAGAGGCTACAATTTGCAAGAGCTCACCAAAATTGGACAGTTGAAGACTGGAAAAATGTTGCCTGGTCTGATGAGTCTCGATTTCTGTTGAGACATTCAGATTGTAGAGTCTGAATTTGGCGTAAACAGAATGAGAACATGGATCCATCATGCCTTGTTACCACTGTGCAGGCTGGTGGTGGTGGTGTAATGGTGTGGGGGATGTTTTCTTGGCACACTTTAGGCCCCTTAGTGCCAATTGGGCATCGTTTAAATGCCACGGCCTACCTGAGCATTGTTTCTGACCATGTCCATCCCTTTATGGCCACCATGTGCCCATCCTCTGATGGCTACTTCCAGCAGGATAATGCACCATGTCACAAAGCTCGAATCATTTCAAATTGGTTTCTTGAACATGATAATGAGTTCACTGTACTAAAATGTCCCCCACAGTCACCAGATCTCAACCCAATAGAGCATCTTTGGGATGTGGTGGAACGAGAGCTTCGTGCCCTGGATGTGCATCCCACAAATCTCCATCAACTGCAAGATGCTATCCTATCAATATGGGCCAACATTTCTAAAGAATGCTTTCAGCACCTTGTTGAATCAATGCCACGTAGAATTAAGGCAGTTCTGAAGGCGAAAGGGGTCAAACACAGTATTAGTGTGGTGTTCCTAATAATCCTTTAGGTGAGTGTATATGCCAATGTACCTGGGATTTCACACGCAACGCTGGCAGTTGGCAGATTTTACGACAGTAGCAGAAGACAATACTGTTTCCCAACTGTAGGGGGACCCTGAGAGCAAAAACTACATAGTGTTACTTTAAAATATGAAAGTACTCAAGATATAAAGTACTCAACAAACTAAAACATGCACTAACTAAAAACAAACTCAAACATGGGACTTTGGTAATTTGTTTAATTTAAATCAGTTACTACTTCGTATACTGAGATTTCGCTATCTACGAGAAATGCACCAGATGAGATTCTGCATATATTTAAGAAGTATGATTCCTCAGGCCTTATTGTGTGACAGTGAGCTGTCGTGTTTCTCACTGAAGCGTCTGGCATGAAGATCACGTGTTTCTGCGCACGTCATCGGCTCATTAGCGTCGCCTCGCGTCTCTTCTGACACACAGATCTGTTTCAAAGCTGAGAGGAGGATGAGTTACAGGCCGCCGCTTCTGTCATCCACACACACACACTCTCTCCCGCACAGGCTTTTATCCTCGGCTGTGTGTTGTTGCCTTGCTCTGGTCTGTGGGGAGATGCTAACCGAGACGCCGCTCTCCGTTTCATATCACTGGAAAATGAGCGCTCTGAAGCGTCGCGCTAAAGACAAGCATACTAACTGTGTGTTTCTCATGGGCTCCTGACATCCTGAAGAAGAGTTTCCTGACAGGCAGGCCAACTCTGGAAAACTACGACAGCCTCAGAGGGCACACACACACACACACACACACACACACACACACACACACACACACACACACACACACACACACACACACACACACACACACACACACACACACACACACACACACACACACACACACACACACACACACACACACACACACACACACACACACACACACACACACACACACACACACACACACACACACACACACACACACACAGGTGGTTATGCAACTATTCCAGCTCTTCTCTCTCTGAACAGGCTCCACGGTGTGTTGTGACGCTCAGAACCTGTTTACCTGTTATTCTGGAGCTTTCCTCCTGTGAGCCTTTTTTACATCTGACAAAACAACCCCAGAACACACTGAACACTGAACTATATATATATATATATAATTATTCTTTTTTATTATTTTTTTTTCAAGCAGAAAAACCTTAAACAGACTAAGACATGTTCTCCTCTGGCACATTTTGTTGTTGTGTTGGACTAATGAAATTCTGCAGAATTTTTTGCAAATTCAGTAAATCATTCTTCCTGTCAGTGCAATGCACAATCCATTTCATCTGGTGTGTTGTGGCCAATTCCATTCAAATTCACATTCATGAACTGAGAGTCAGCCGAGACTTCTGCCCATCCCTGAGTTAAAGTCACAGCAGCAAAAACAGCTTCTGCAAACACTCCTCACACACACAAGGAGAAGGAGTGTCTCTCTCTCTCTCTCTCTCTCTCTCTCTCTCTCTCTCTCTCTCTCTCTCTCTCTCTCTCTCTCTCTCCTCTCTCTCTCTCTCTCTCTCTCTCTCTCTCTCTCTCTCTTGTGTGTGTGTGTGTGTGTGTGTGTGTGTGTGTGTGTGTGTGTGTGTGTGTGTGTGTGTGTGTGTGCTGTCACGTCTAATATAGTTCCCTATGTCGAGGGAAACTCGACAATGCATCGAGAAATCGATACTTTGGGGACGCTCCCTAAGCGTGCGCCTCTGAAGTAAAATGAAACTAGTCCAATCCTGATTGGTGTTGCGTCGTGACGTAACATGTGACGGCATACCCGGAAGTATAAAGGTCACGCTGATGCATAGCATGCCAGCTTTCGCTCTTCAGCAAGCACTCTGTGTTTTGACTGTCTGTCTTATTTGGTGTTGTATTGTCTGATTCATCAGTTCTATATATATATATATCTCATATTATGGCCGAGCAGTTCAAGAAGTGTGTGTACCCCTGCCCTCGTTTCATTACGGGTGGGGACACGCATGATTTGTGTGTGAACTGCTTGGGAGCGCAACACGCACAGGCGGCTCTCGAGGGAGCCGCTTGTGATCACTGTGAAGCACTGCCCATAAGAGTGTTGCGCTCCCGGGTGGCCTGCTTTGATGAGCACGGTCGGGCTCGCGCTCCCCGCGGTTTTGGTCCCGCGTCTGCTGAGGCAGCGCGACGGCTGAGATCGTGGGGATCGCAGCGGGATCTTGCAGATGAGAATGAGACTGCTGAGGCACTTTCTCATTCATCATCTGAGGATCCTGAGCCTACTGTTAGTGGTGCAGAAGCCCGCATCGCGGCTTCTTCTGCCCACGAACAGGTCCCAGTGCTGGAGTTATCTGCTTCTGAGGAAGTGGAAGCGCTCAGCACTGGTGACGACGACCGTGAGTTAAATATACCAGTTCACGGTCAGGCTTATGAGGAACTGGTTGAGGTTGTGACGCGTGCCGTGGCCAGACTGAATATTAACTGGCCACAAGATGAGCAGGGAACGCAAGTCAAAAGTAAGCTAGACGAGCGTTTCCTGCGGCACAGATCACAGCCTCAGCGCCGGGGCTTGCCGTTTTTTCCCGATCTCCATAAAGAGCTTTCGAGATCGTGGGATAAACCGCATTCGTCCCGTGTCTCCAGTCCCAGTGTGGTGGATTATAGCAATGTGGTGGGGGCACGGGATATGGGTTATGGGAAGATGCCTAGTGTGGAGGAAGCTTTAGCTGGATATTTATCTCCTGAACTGGCATCTTCCCTTAAAGCCCCGGCGCTGCCTAGTAAGCCCTGCAGAGATACATCTGCTTTAATAGGCAGGGCTTATATGGCGGCAGGTCGCGCCGGTTCATGTCTGCACACTATGGCGATCTTGCAGGCATACCAGGCGGATCTCCTGAAAGATTTGGATGAGGGGGAGGGGCCAACTCCTGAAGATATTGCGGAGTTGCGTAAGGCCACAGATTTGTCTCTCCGGGCCACTAAAGAGACGGCCCGCGCTATTGGCCGCTCTATGGCAGCTATGGTGGCCACGGAGAGACATCTGTGGCTGAATTTATCTGGTATAAAGGAGAAAGATAAATCTTTTCTTATTGACGCACCGCTCTCGCCTTCTGGCCTGTTTGGCGACGCCGTTACAACGGTCGTCGACAGGTTTCAGGAGGCGAAAAAGCAATCGGCGGCGTTCCAGCAGTTCCTTCCCCGTAAATGTAAATCGAAATCGAGTAGGGTGGGGCAATCAGATCAGCCCCAGCCATCAGCCAGTTCCTCGCACCGTGCAGAGCAAAAGGAGAGTGTTTCCTCTAGAGCCCCTCCTCCGGGAGCTTGGCAACGGAGGAAACGCTCTCAGCAGAAGCCATCTAACCCGAGGGGCGATTTGAGAGACGTCCTTCAGGCCAGGAGGGCTTCTGGAAAGAGGTCCTAACCGAAGTAGTAGGACCTCTGAGGACTGCCCCCCCCGCTGCAGAGCAACCGAGGTTGTTCTCACAGCGGAGTCCTCACGAAATCGATGTAGGTTTCCCGCCGTCTCTGACGCTTCGGGCCACATTAATTTCCAGCGAACGCACATCATACCGTTCGAGTCAAAAAATAAAAAACGAGTGTCTGTTATGGTCACAAAAACCGTTTCGATTAAATCCTGCCGGTCTCTCGCTTCAGGAGGTCGAGAACAGTGCTCGAAAAACACCCGAGGCCAGCCTCGAGAGGCTGGTTCCCTTAGTAGATTTTGTAGAGGCATGGTATCATCTTCCCAACATATCTGCATGGGTCCTGCGTATAATAAAGTCAGGGTACAGACTGCAGTTCGGGCACCGCCCCCCCAAATTCGCGGGGGTGGTGCAGACTATAGTGGTTCCAGAGCAGGCTCAGGTGATGGAACAAGAAGTGCAAGCTCTGCTGCTAAAAGAGGCCATAGAACGTGTTCCTCTTTTAGACAGGGAGTCCGGGTTTTACAGCCGGTACTTTATAGTTCCAAAGAAGGATGGGGGATTAAGACCGATTTTAGATCTCAGGGTGTTGAACCGGTCTTTGAGAAGGTTCAGGTTCAAAATGCTTACAATTCCTGTTATCGTGAGTCAGATCAGATCCGAGGACTGGTTTGTCACGATAGATCTAAAAGACGCTTATTTTCACGTTTCCATCCTTCCATGTCACAGGAGGTTCCTGAGGTTCGCTTTCGGGGGCGAAGCTTACCAATATCGGGTTCTTCCGTTCGGCCTAGCACTCTCTCCCCGCACATTCACCAAATGTATGGATGCAGCTCTTGCTCCACTGAGACTTCAGGGCATCCGCATACTGAATTATATCGACGACTGGCTCATTCTGGCCCAGTCTCGAGATATGGCGGTTCGGCATCGAGATGTCGTCCTTGGCCACATTCGGAATTTGGGGTTGAGACTCAACACAAAGAAGAGTGTGTTAGAACCGTCCCAGTGCACAACGTTTCTGGGCGTCGTGTGGAACTCGATTACGATGCAGGCACGCATGTCTCCCGCACGTATCGAGTCCATTCTGGGGATGGTGTCCAAGCTAAGACTAGGCCAGGCCATCACTGTAAAGCAATTTCAAAGAATGCTGGGCCTCATGGCAGCGGCTTCCAACATTATACCTCTGGGCCTTCTACATATGAGGCCCCTTCAGTGGTGGCTAAAAACCAAGGGGTTTTCCCCCAAGGGGAATCCATTTCGTATAATCAGAGTAACGCGCAGATGCCTTCGTTCTCTGCAAATATGGAAGAAACCTTGGTTCCTGTCCCAAGGGCCAGTGCTGGGAGCGTCATGTCGCCGGAAAACCGTTTCGACAGACGCCTCCCTAACTGGCTGGGGCGCGGTCATGGACGGCCGCTTTGCCAGGGGTCTGTGGCAGGACCATCATCATTCATGGCACATAAACTGCCTAGAGATGTTGGCTGTGTTCAGGGCTCTGAGGAGCTTCCTTCCAGACATCAAAGGTTACCATGTCCTGATACGTTCGGACAATACATCAGTGGTAGCTTATCTGAACCGACAAGGGGGACTCAGATCGCGCCCTCTGTGCAGACTGGCGCATCAGATTATTCTTTGGTCCCAGGGGAAAATACTGTCTATCAGAGCAATGTATATTCCGGGGGTTCAGAACCAGGGAGCAGACATCCTGTCGAGGCAGGGGCTGAGGCCCGGGGAATGGAGACTTCATCCAGATGTGGTGAAGTTGATATGGGAGAGGTTTGGACGAATGGAAGTGGATTTATTTGCGTCTCGAGAGACGTCCCACTGCCCACTTTGGTTCTCCCTCTCACATCCAGCCCCACTGGGGCTGGATGCCATGGTGCAGGCCTGGCCGAGGCTTCGCCTGTACGCATTTCCCCCGATCGCTCTGCTTCCGGGGATCCTGGAGAGGGTCCGTCAAGAGGGCATCAGTCTACTTCTGGTTGCCCCAATGTGGCCGACCCGAGTGTGGTTTTCAGACATAGTTTCACTCCTAATAGCTCCGCCATGGCAGATTCCTCTGAGGAGGGATCTGTTGTCTCAGGCGGAGGGCACAATTTTCCACCCTCACCCAGAGCTGTGGAAACTGTGGGTATGGCCTCTGAGGGGGTTCAGTACTTAAATGCTGGTCTGTCAGCTGGGGTGGTGGAAACCATACTTAGCTCTAGGGCTCCGTCTACACGGAGATTATATGGCCTCAAGTGGAATGTGTTTGTCACTTGGTGTAGAGAACAGGAGTTAGATCCAGTCAACTGCCCGTTGGCTTCAGTTCTGGAGTTCCTTCAAGATCGTTTCTCTGCGGGTCTCTCCCCTTCCACGCTTAAGGTGTATGTGGCTGCCATTGCGGCTTTCCACGCACCATTAAGTGATGGGCCTCTGGGGAGGCACCCCCTGGTCATTCGTTTTCTCCGTGGTACCTGGAGGATGAGACCGACAACCAGGTCCAGGGTTCCTACCTGGGACCTGGCAGTGGTTCTCGAAGGGTTATCCCTGGCCCCCTTCGAACCCCTTCAGTCGGCTTCGCCTAGGGATCTTACGTTAAAAATGGTGTTTCTCTTAGCTATTACCTCTCTTAAGAGGGTGGGAGATCTCCAAGCCCTGGCAGTAACACCAGCTTGCTTGGAGTTTGCCCCTGGCAGAGTTAAAGCCTTTTTGCACCCGAGGCCGGGCTACATTCCTAAAGTTCCTATGAATACGGCTCGGTCCACGGTCCTTCAGGCATTTCATCCTCCGCCTCATGTGTCGGCTGAGGAAGAGAAGCTTCATTTGCTCTGTCCTGTCAGAGCTTTGAGCATGTACCTTGAGAGGTCCTCTTCCTGGAGGAGGTCGGAACAGTTATTAGTGTGTTTTGGGTCACCTAAGAAGGGGCTCCCTGCATCCAAGCAAACCATTAGTAATTGGATTGTTCAAACTATTACTTTAGCCTACAAGGTGCGCGACTTGCCTTCACCTTTAGCTGTTAGGGCTCATTCGACTAGAGGCATGGCTTCCTCTAGGGCCCTCCTTTCGGGAGTTCCCCTCCAGGAGATCTGTGAGGCAGCCGGGTGGGCTACCCCACACACTTTTATTAAATTCTACAGTTTACACCTCCCTAGTACACCTGGTGCACATGTCCTTTCGTCCTAGTTGGGTGCCTGAATCAGCTTCACTCCGGGACAGGCCTATTCAGTGCGTGGCCTAGTGGGCATTCGTTCCCCAAAGTATCGATTTCTCGATGCATTGTCGAGTTTCCCTCGACATAGGGAACGTCTCGGGTTATGACTATAACCCTTGTTCCCTGAGAGGGGAACGAGACAATGCATCGTTCTGCCACGCCCCTCCAGGCCTTAGAGCGTCTTGCTTCATCGCGAGGCTGGCATGCTATGCATCAGCGTGACCTTTATACTTCCGGGTATGCCGTCACATGTTACGTCACGACGCAACACCAATCAGGATTGGACTAGTTTCATTTTACTTCAGAGGCGCACGCTTAGGGAGCGTCCCCAAAGTATCGATTTCTCGATGCATTGTCTCGTTCCCCTCTCAGGGAACAAGGGTTATAGTCATAACCCGAGACGTTTTATCTGTTCCACTCCTCATCACACTGTGGGAAATTCATAAAACAAACAGGAACGTGTCGCTCAAACGGTCCCGTGCAGATGATCTTTAGTAATGAGGAGGAAACTGCATGTTTACAAACACTCTAAAAAATGCAGGGTTTTTTAAAGGTACAATATGCAGGATTTTTGCAGTAAAATATCCAAAAAACACTAGGCCAATGTTATATATTTTGTTTAGTCGATTACTTGCAATTTATTAAATGTTTCCAACGATTTGTAAATCGTGAGAAAATTGTGATTTTAACCAAGGAAACGGGGCGTGTGAGCAGCGTTGAGGAGTCGCCAGTCAATGACGTCATATCCGCGTTAGCCTCGGTTACCACCATTGTTTCCGCTCATACTGCCATAGTAAGCATGGCGACAGATGTAGACAACTGGGTTATGCCGGTTATGCCTAGCAGGACGCTCACGCTGTTGTTGTTTTGTTCAAAAATTATGGACCATGGCAAGCAGACTTTGAGACAAAAAGAGACTAAAACGAAGATCAACATGTTTCGAGATGCGAGAGCTCCACGTCCACGACTAACTTCCACTCGACAGAGACGCGAGTGTTGCATGTACTTTATTAGACAGGCGAGCAAATGTACATAAAACTAATCAGTGTTATTTAGTTCAACATGATGAAATGTTAGAATATGATCTGTATGTTATTCTAATGTAGTCTCATACAGCCAACAAACAACCCAACTAACAACATTCAACACACCCAAATGCGTTTAGTGTGATAGTGTAACTGTTAGAGCGAGTGAAACAGCGCTGCGTTACCTCAAGTTTACTCCTCTAATAAACTGTCCTGTGTGAGTATTAATTCAGCACTTGTGTGTAGTTGGGTAGAATGAAATGTCCTTATTCCTTTATATCCGCGGGACTGGCGTTGCGTGTGGCGCTGGTGTACGTCTAGCAATCGCTCCTGCTTCACCACAGTCATGTTAAACACATCAATGTATTCACTCATCCATAAAAGATCCATCAGCTTGACGACAACATCCATAATTACGCTTAATACGGAATATATACGTCATCAATATACGCCTTTGTTATTGTAAGAGGTTAGAGACCCCTGGTGGCGAAAAATCCTGCATATTGTACCTTTAACCCAAATATGGACAAACCCAATACTCAAATATGGACAAACTCAACCATTGGGTTAAAAATTAAATTAAAAAATGTAACCCAATGGCTGGGTTCGTCCACATTTGACCCAAATTTAATGCATTTTTTAGAGTGCAGAAACTCTAAATGTAAAAATTGAAAGAGTTTATTTGTCATAACACGGCTGGTGTTAATGCTATAGACAGGGGACAGAAGACAGAAACCTATGGGATGATTATAGTATCAAAATGATTAACACGTGCAAGCACACTTATCAATGAACTTGATATATATTGCAGAAATGTTTTATCCATGCCTTTCAACTTGCGTGTGCAAAATTCAAAATTGAATGAATGTGAAGCATTTTGTACAAATAGAGACATTTTTGTGAATACAAATGTTTTCCTTTGTATTAGTGTATCATCATTTGCACATACAACACAGAAGATGTGCATGTGTGGATCAGGTGACACGCGTGCATTCATTGACTCGTTTCTGAGTCGATCCTATTTTGATTCATTTGGATTTTGAGACTTTCATTTCGCGGGTTTCGCCTTGCACGATCCACAACCAGCTGTCTGAGAAAACCTGCTACCACTAGATGGCAGTATTCTGCTAAAACAGACAACGGCACATAATCAGGCGTTCTTCCGCATTTAAGACGCTTAATGAGAGTGATAGCCTATTGAAGCACCAAATTTAGTACACAATAATATAGGCCTACCCTAAAGCATACGTTATAGAGGCAAACATTAGATCAGATTATGAATACCCATAGAAAACCATTATGAAACGCTTAACGTGCAATCGCGCGTTGCATGTTCTGTTCAGTAGTGTATTGGCTACTGAGTTTAAATATCACCGTCTTACTGCATTGACGTTAAGCTTTTTCTTTATAATATGCTCTATGGGAGGAAAACTATATAGCCTACAGACAAGAGACTACATGATTCATTTGAGTGAATCATGATGAACGCAACGCACGGCGTTTCAAGTTAATTAAAAATTCCTTCCTGTTAAAAAAAGGTGAAATTTCGCAGTTGCGTTCATATTATATGCTTATTTTTATCTGACTACACATTGTATACATAGTATACAAGC
>JAZAVI010001163.1:7500-12500 GCA_036326025.1 Chrosomus eos | reverse complement strand
TCTAGTCAGGCCAATCACATCGTGTATAGAGTTGGTGGGCGGGCTTAACATACTGACGGCAGAGTTGTGACGGTTCTGCGTGATTTCCTGCTACTTGAAAACAAAGAAGATGACGGCGGCTGCTGGAGAACAGCGGTCTTTCGAATCGGCCAGTGGAGTGTTCCTTTAAGCATAAACTATAAACGTATAATGAGAATAGAATGGAAGACTGATCTATCTATCTATCTATCTATCTATCTATCTATCTATCTATCTATCTATCTATCTATCTATCTATCTATCTATCTATGCATTCATCATCCATCCATCCATCCATCCATCCATCCATCCATCCATCCATCCATCCATCCATCCATCTATCTATCTTTCTATCTATCTATCTATCTATCTATCTATCTATCTATCTATCTATCTATCTATCTATCTATCTATCTATCTATCTATCTATCTATGCATTCATCATCCATCTATCTATCTATCTATCTATCTATCTATCTATCTATCTATCTATCTCTATCTATCCTCACACACATCTGCCGTTTGTCTCAGTTCTTCTTCTTTAATTAAGTCGTGTATTTCTGCGGGCTTCCTCAGAGATGTGTGTGTAATCTCAGTTCCCTTTATCGAAAAAGGGAACTTCGAGATGCGTCGAACGACACGGTGGGAACGCCTCTTGCGTGATTGCGTCTGAAGCATCTATGCCAACTAGTCCAATGGAATGAGAGAATGAGCGTCACGGGCGGGTGACGTCATGAACCAGGAAAGGATAAGAGCACTTCCGCTGCTCGCCGGCATTTAGCTTCTGTTGCCTCAGCAAGCGATCTGTGTCAAACTGTCTCTGTCTATTTATTGTTGTCTGTTACAATATTGTTGGAAACGTGATGGCGAAACAAGTTTACAAGCAGTGTGTTCCTCCCTGCCCGCGTTATTTAACGGGTGGGGACACACACGAGCTTTGTGTGATTTGTTTGGGATTTGAGCATGCAGCCTCAGCCTTCGAGGGGGCTGAGTGCCAGCATTGTGAGAAGCTACCGCTTCGCATTCTCAGATCCCGCCTGTCACTCTTTGATAAGCAGAGTGGGCAGGCTCGCGATCCTCAAGGATCAGGACCCGCGTCTGCCGAGGCAACGCGGAGAATGCATTCTTGGGGATCGCAGTTAGATCTCTCAGAGGGGTTCGAGACGGGTCCGCGGACCTTTTCTCCTTCCCTTCCTGGGAGATCTAGCTCTCCTCTCCCGGTGTCGGAAGCGCGCTCTGCGGTTTCTCCCGCCCGGGAAGAGAGCTCTCCCTTTCTGCATTGTTCTTCTTCTGAGGAAGTTGATGTTTTGAGTGTTGAAAGTGAGAATGCACACACGGGGGAAAGAGATACACAATTTATTTCCCGGCGTATGATGAGCTGGTGGATGTCATGTCACGAGCTGTAGAGAAGTTAAATATTGAATGGCCATCTGAGAATAAAAACACTCGCCCTAAAAGCAAGTTAGATGAGCGATTTCTCTCTTCAGCCACATTATGTCCACCACGAGGGCTCCCATTTTTCCCTGATTTACATAGTGAAATATCTAGATCTTGGAATAAGCCATATTCATCTCGTGTTTTTAGCCCTCAAACCACCACTTATTCAAGAATTAGAGGGCTAAAAGAATATGGTTATGAATCGATGCCCCAGGCTGAGCAAAATTTAGCGAGTTATCTCGCGCCTGGTCCAGCATCGACTATGAGAGCCCCAGTTTTGCCCACTAGACCGCTCAAAACTACATCTAATTTAGTGGGCAAAGCTTATGCGGCGGCAGGTCAAGCTGGAGCGTGTTTACACACCATGGCGCTGCTCCAGGCTTATCAGGCTGACCTGCTGGGGGATTTGGATAACAGTGAGGGTGTTAGTCATGACGATGTTCGAGAACTTCGTAGGGCTACCGATCTTTCTCTCAGGGCTACTAAAGAGACCGCTAGAGCTATTGGGCGGTCTATGGCAGCTTTGGTAGCCACTGAGAGGCACTTATGGTTGAATCTTTCTGAGATTAAAGATAAAGATCGAACTTTTTTATTAGACGCTCCTCTTGAACCCTCTGGTCTCTTCGGTGACGCAGTCCACGCTGCAGTGGAAAGGTTCCAGGAGACTAAAAAACAGTCTGATGTATTTAAAAAGTTTATCCCTCGCCGTGTCCAGCCCCCTGGGGCTGCTGGGCGTGAGCAGCCCCAGCCGCATAGCTCATCATATCGTGTGCAACAAAAAGAGAGTGTTGCGTCTCGTGCACCTCCACGTAGATATTGGAGACAGACGCAACCCTCTCAACCGAAGTCGACTAAGCCTAAGCCGGATCTGAGGACCGTTCTTCAGGCGAAGAAGGCTTCGGCTCAAAAAAAAAAAAGGTCCTGATGCTTAGGCACCAGGCCTGTGGGGACAGCCCCGACCGAAGTGGAGTGGTGTTCACCTCATCACACGGTGCCCGTTCCACTTCGGGGTCCTCACGAGGCCCTCCTGCCAACCCTGCCACCTCCGGTGCTTCAGGGCGCAGTGGTCTCCAGCGAGTCAATGATGCTGTGTTGCGGCACAGCATCGGTTTCGCGCCCTCTGAGGGGGGCTTTAGAGCAGTCAGGTCAGGTAGTTCCTGCCGTTATGTTTCAGGCTCCAGATTTGGCTCTCTCAGTAACACCAGAGACCAGCCTCGAGAGGCTGGTTCCCTTAGTAAATTTTCTGGCAGCGTGGAAACTTCTGCCGAATATTTCTCCTTGGGTCCTGCAGATTGTAGAGATAGGATACAGAATCCAGTTCGGTTCTCGTCCTCCTTGTTACAGCGGGGTGCTGCCCACAGTGGTACGTCCCGAGCAGGCTCTGGTAATGGAACAGGAAGTAAAGGCCCTGTTAGCAAAAGAAGCTATAGAACAGGTGTACTCTCCCGACAGAGAATCGGGTTTTTACAGCCGTTATTTCATTGTTCCAAAGAAGGATGGGGGGTTGCGTCCCATTTTAGATCTTCGCCTGTTGAATCGGTCAGTTCAGAAACTCAAGTTCAAGATGTTGACCATCAAACAGATCGTGACCCAAATCAGATCCGAGGACTGGTTCGTCACGATAGATCTAAAGGATGCATACTTCCATATCTCCATCCTCCCTCAGCACAGGAAGTTCCTAAGGTTTTCTTTCGGGGGCAAAGAATACCAGTATCGGGTTCTTCCTTTCGGCCTAGCTCTGTCACCCCGCACATTCACGAAATGCATGGATGCAGCTTTAGCCCCTCTCAGGCTTCAGGGCATACGCATTTTGAATTATATCGACGACTGGCTGATTCTAGCGGAATCAGAACAGTTGGCGGTTCGACACCGAGGTGTCGTTCTCGCTCATATACGAATGTTGGGGTTGAGGCTCAATGCCAAGAAGAGTGTACTTTCTCCAGTACAGAGAACCACTTTCCTTGGTGTGGTATGGGATTCAGTGACGATGAGGGCCAGCCTGTCGCCCGTACGTGTAGCTTCTATCCTGTCAGCCATCAAGAGCTAAAGCTAGGTCAGTCACGCACTGTAAAACAGTTCGAGAGACTGTTGGGTCTACTGGCAGCAGCGTCCAACGTGATACCTTTTGGCCTGCTGTACATGAGGCCTTTACAGTGGTGGCTCAGAACCAGAGGGTTCTCCCCGAGGGGAAACCCGTTTCGTATGATCAAGGTTACGCGGCGATGCCTTCGTGCCTTAGAGATATGGAAAAAACACTGGTTCTTAACCCAGGGTCCGGTGTTGGGAGCTCTTTGCCATCGAGTAGTGATCTCGACAGATGCTTCTCTCACCGGCTGGGGAGCGGTAATGGAAGGCCGCTCGGTTCAGGGTCTGTGGAAAAGCCATCATCTTTCTTGGCACATAAATTGCCTGGAGATGATGGCTGTCTTCAATGCGTTGAGACATTTCCTTCCGGACCTAAGAGGCCATCATGTGCTCGTTCGAACAGACAACACATCAGTGGTCTCTTATCTGAACCGCCAGGGGGGTCTGCGCTCGCGTCCGCTTTGCAAACTGGCGCACCAGATCCTTCTGTGGTCTCTGGGGAAGGTACTCTCCCTGAGGGCAGTGTATATTCCTGGGGACCAGAATATAGGAGCAGACATCCTGTCGAGGCAGGAGCTGAGGCCAGGGGATTGGAGACTCCACCCCGAGGCGGTGGAGAAAATCTGGGAGGCATATGGTCAGGCAGAGGTGGATCTGTTCGCGTCTCAGAACACGACGCACTGTCCGCTCTGGTATTCTCTGACGCACCCAGCCCCCCTGGGGCTGGATGCCATGGTGCAGACGTGGCCGAGGCTACGTCTGTACGCCTTTCCCCCTGTTGCTCTGCTCCCAGGAGTTCTGGAGAGGGTCCGTCGGTATGGAATAAGGCTACTGCTAGTAGCACCACGCTGGCCAAGTCGGATCTGGTTTGCGGACCTGATCCTTCTTCTAGACGGGCCTCCATTGGAGATCCCTTTGAGGAGGGACCTTCTGTCTCAGGCCGGGGGCACAATATTTCACCCTCGGCCAGACATTTGGAATCTTTGGGTTTGGCCTCTGAGGGGGCCCAACTTATAGATAGTGGTCTTTCAGCTGAGGCTGCTGAGACCATCCTAAGCTCCAGAGCTCCGGCTACGAGGAAACTTTATGCGCTTAAATGGAGAGTTTTCTCCTTATGGTGTCACCGACACCAGTGGGATCCAGTTAACTGTTCTGTCAACACAGTACTCGAGTTCCTGCAGGAGCGCTTTGTGTCAGGTCTTTGTCCTTCCACACTAAAAGTTTACGTGGCAGCCATTGCGGCTTACCATACTATGGTGGGAGGTATATCTTTGGGTCGAGACCCCCTGATTACACGTTTCCTTCGTGGCACCTTGAGGCTGAGGCCTGCAATCCGCACTAAGGTGCGGATAAGTTCTAGAAGGCCTGTCTAGGGCCCCATTCGAGCCCTTAGATTCGGTCTCAGAAAAGTTCCTGACTTTCAAGACTATCTTTCTGCTAGCTATTTCGTCCCTAAAGAG
>JAZAVI010001163.1:0-2500 GCA_036326025.1 Chrosomus eos | reverse complement strand
CAGTGGAAACACGGGACATTTCCATCAATTGTTTGTTTGTTTGTTTATTTGTTTATTTTTAGTAAAAACACGCAGAGCTGTTGAGAGTATCTGTGAAAGAGCTCATCCGCAGCCGTGTTTGTTCATAACTGTGTTTTTGTTTTCATCATTTCTGAAGCCCAACACGGTTGTGTACAGCAGGTGTTTGCAGCGTGTCCTTGTGCCGCGTGTGTGTGTGTGTGTGTGTGTGTGTGTGTGTGTGTGTGTGTGTGTGTGTGTGTGTGTGTGTGTGTGTGTGTGTGTGTGTGTGTGTGTGTGTGTGTGTGTGTGTGTGTGAAGCTAGTCCTGCTGTAATGATCACACACGTTTCCCGCGGCACACATCACCACCGCTAGCCAGGATTTATCACGCTGTGCTTTAAACTGGTTAAACATTTCACTTCCACTGCTCAAAAGTTAGCAAACAAGTCTTCAAATATACAGGACAGGGCAACCGATCACGCATTTACAATCAGCTGCTCATTATCGGAAATAATCCACCACAGCGAGGACAGACACACACGGCTATACCATGAAAGCCACAACTGGCCAATCACAATCAAGTATTCCAACGCATCATCTATGCATTATTCATCCATTGTATTCAAATCTGAATAATTATCCTGTTTCTGTTTTCTCGCCCACACCGAAGTGGATCATATATAAGCAGGATCCCGTATCAACACTTGTCAATCAACACATGAAAAGTTTACATTTTTTAGGTTTCTTGATCTGAAGCAAATCAAATCAAAGAATAACTTTTCCTTTTAAGCACTGATAGACTGTAACCCTACTGTATCAAATTTGAAACGCAAATTTCTAAGGCCTCTAAATGATCAAAACGTTGCTGATAATTGTTCATTGTTATCTATGTTTTATTGTTTATTGTATTGTATGTGTTGTCTATTTTATTTTATTCTTTGACTTTGTTCAGCGCTTTGGTCAGCTTTGCTGTGATAAATGTGCTATATGAATAAATTTTACTTACTTACTTACTTACTGATAAACCTGTCGCTCACACACACACACACGCACGCACGCACGCACACACACACACACACACACACCACACACACACACACACACACACACACACACACACACACACACACCACACACACACACACACACACACACACACACACGCACACACACACACACACACACACACACACACACACACACACACACACACACACACACACACACACACACACAGAGCTGTTAGCTCTGGCCCGGCCCTAGCCCGGCAGTGGAAACGCGGCTATTGTATGTATTGCATTATATGCTTTAAAACTACAGAGCTTTGATCATAAAACTAAGCATTATTTAATATAATATCTTACTAAGACTTATTATTCGCAGATACAGAAAGAAGACTAATAGTTATATGTATTTTAAGTATCTGCTATACTGTTATTAAAGATCTCATTGATTTACTACAAGCATCAGAATTTTATCTCAAGTTTTGACCATATAAATATCAGCATCTGCACCAAATGTTGTATTTGTATATTGTGTATTTTGCTCTAGTATATTCTCACTATACGATATGAGCCATGAAAGCAAATATAATGCTCAACAAAAAACACATGCAAACTTTTTTTCTTATATTTTGTCTGAAGGTCCAATAAACGGTTCCATTAAAAAAAGCAAAAAGAAATGTTTTTCTGACTATAATTTCACATGTCAGGCTCTCCAAGCGTTAAAAACATTCCTCCCAAAAATCAACACATGATTTTTGTGCAGTGCTGAGACATTCCTCCCAAAAAATGAGAAATAAGTGCCAAAATCATGATGGTTCTGGATGTTTTTGTGACAGATGGTGTTGCACAGAGACCCTGGCTGATGAACGAGTGACACAGCGCCACAAATCTGCAGGACAGAACTCATTCTGACACAAATATATGCATTTTTAATGCCGGACGAAAAAAAAAATGTACGCCACTATTTTCTCAGTTCACAGGTGTTGCAAAAAGTTCATTTTGGACCCGGTGTGCAAGCTTAAAAAATGAAACCCACAAACCACAATGCCAAACAAACATGAACACAATGAAATCTCCAAAAGCTTGGAAACGAATGGCACAATGAGTTCAAATCTGAACGTATTCCTCATTGCTGGTGGATGGTAATGGTGTGTTTCTTCTTACCTGGAGCCTGTTGCAGGACCATATCTGACAGATCCTGCAGGTGTATGAAGAGAACGAGTCCTCCCACACCAAACAGCAGCAGAAACCAGAACGAACACGGCGGCTTAAACACGGACACACGCAACCTCCTCCGGCCACGGAGAACATCCACCATCTTACAATCCATGAAGAGCATCACCGCTCGCAAACACAGAAGCACCTGAAGAACGAGACACAGGAGACTTGAGTAAACACACAGTTCATCAGAAATCTGCATGGAACGAAACATGCAACAGTCTTTTCGGTAACGCTTTAGATTACAGCCCGGAGAGTACTGAGGAATTAAGAGGAATT
>JAZAVI010001162.1:0-92255 GCA_036326025.1 Chrosomus eos | reverse complement strand
ACGACACGATCAGCTATTGTGACATCTGCAAGATATAGGTAAGTTTTATAATGGTGTTTATTTCAATAATCTGTGATGAACCATATTCATATACAACATAAACAAAAAAAGTTGAGTTAACTCAATTGTTGCATCATTTGTTTCTTGCAAATCTGTTATATATTTTTATGTGTCTTAATATTTTTTTTATTCTTCATTTTTTTATATCAGTGAAGTTTATTGTAGGACAGTGAGAACATGAGCGATCCAGAACACTGCAGAATGAAACGCCCTAAGAACAAAGAGGTTGGTGTTTATTCCTGATTCTTCATTAGTGAGGATGAAGAACATTAAGGTTATAAAGCAGTTCATCAGATTTAGATCTGTTATAGGAAGAAAAGTCTTAAGAGTTGTGAAATAAAATTAAAGCAACAAATAATATGAACCGGGTGCATTTTTTTAAACAAGGAGGTTTGTTATCTGAAAGTCAATATATGTATTATCTGAGCTGTTTTATTTAGTATATTTTACATCTGGTTTTACTGCAACCAGGTTACCAAAATTATGGAAATGTCTTAATACATTTTAGGGCATTCCAAAATTGTGTTATTAAAACACCAACATTTAATTATACAGGTATAGAATATAATCAAAAAGTTGATTTATTTTAATAATTTATTATATAGACTCATTACATGCAAAGTGAGATATTTCAAGCCTTTATTTGTTATAATTTTGATGTATGTCGGGCTAGTTGATTGGCCAGTCACTTGCCCGCGCGGGCCAGTAACTGGCCATCAGCAAAACAAACAGCAAACGTTATACACAGTGGCGCGAAGAGTGTCTTCAGGTTATTTACAACGTGTTAAAATGTCAAAGAACTACGAGGCTAATACCGAGGCTATATGAGAGGGGTGGTGGTGATGGCGCAGTGGATAAGACACATGCCGTTGGTGTGAGAGACCTGGGTTTGAATCATAACAACAAAAGGTAAAAAGAAAATCACTCACAGCTCTTGAATGAATAACTTTAGCTTTAATAAGTAAGATGAGGAGACTGAGAAAAAAAGAGAGAGGGATGGAGATGAGGAGAGAGAGCAGGTTTTGACAAATAATCTACTGTACGCTGAAAATTGGTTATTTTTGCATGTCTCCAGGGGCACTCTCTTAATTCCTGAACTCCCTTCGCTGTTTTGATTAATCCTAATGTATACAATAAACACAGTTTAATGGAAAAGTGTTTTTCCTTATATTTCTTTCAGGGCCAGTCAAAATATAGACGGGGCTAGCAAAACTCTGATCTACTGGCCCCAGGGGCCAGTGGGGATTTTTTTTTTAATGTTGAGCCCTGATTATGGCTTACAGCTTATGAAACCCACAAAATCAAAATCCCAGAAAATTAGAATATTACATGAAATCACACAGTAATTACACAGGAATACCATGGTCATTGAACCAGGTTTTGGTTCTTTTGGCAGTGTGGACAGGTGCAAATCCTGCTGGAAAATGAAGGAAGCATGAAGTGCTCTTTGTGACAACATTAACTGCAACATTGCTGGTAGTTAAATATAAAATATTTAAGAATTCTCACTACAAAAATGTGATTTATTCACAGAGCCCCTAAAGGGACATGGTGATGGAAAAAATATTTTTTAATGTTTTTGCGTTCTTTAGAGTTGCAAAAACTACAGTGCTCAATCTAAAGTTTATAAAGTGACGAGAATACTTTTTGAGCGCAAAAAAAACAAACAAAAATAACGACTTTATTGAAGTATTCATTTCCATCTCTGTTGCCTTGAGATATTCACATAGTATAATTGCGTAGCGCGTCTGTGTTCTACGTCACATGTAGGCTCACTATTGGCCGACGCTGGTCATGTGTGTGATGCGTGTGACGTACAACCAGAAGCATTATGAAATTATACTACGTGAATTCTGAAAGTTTATTGTTAAGAGGAAAACCCCTTGAGATGTGACATCTCGTTTTCGAGGGGACCAAAAAAACATACTTCACAAACATACATACTAACAGAACAAAGACAAATGCTCTCCATCACACCAAAACCAGCCATATCTTCCCCAATCCAACCATTGTATATTAGGCAATAAACAGTTAAGGTCATTCATATAGACAATTGAGAAAAAACAAAAAACAAAAAAAAATAATATATATATATATATATATATATATTATATATACACATGCACACACATATATACACATATACGCATATATATTAGGGGTGTAACGATACGCGTATTCGTATCGAACCGTTCGGTACGAGGCTTTCGGTTCGGTTTTCGGTCATCTTTTTTAAACCGAACGGTTCGTTGGACCATTTTTCCTGCCGACCAAAATTTCGTTATTTCAAATGTAGGCGCGTTGCGCACTCGAGATGCTGGTGCGACCACAACATTGCCCAACATCAAATGGCAAATGTAATGTAAGCGGAACGAAACTGAGCGAGCTACTCGTTATTATGTGGTTGACGGACTGTTTATCAGTTTGGACCATTGCAGCACGAGCCGAACTCTGTTACTACACAGCGCGCCTGAGACATCCAGTAAAGAAACCATTTGAATTCGCTATTGAACTTGAAGTAATAACATCGCTGCGAGATCTATTGAGAAACATTCACATTTCTCCGTTAACGGATCAAACCGCGCTGACGTGAAAAGCAGGAAGAAACATTGTGCCATGAATGAACTATTCAGTGTCCACAGATCAGCATCATTCACCATGGGTTTACTGTAGTAACACTAACTGTAACCATGGAGGTTTGGCAGGAATAGTACTTTGCTATAATGCTTTCAAGTAACATTACGTCGGTTTTATTTTGACATTATGAATACAATTGCTGCCCTCAAATGTTAATCTGAACTAAAATAAACCTTTGTTTATAACTACTACAATATAACATTTCTATAACGTTTGTGACGCTTGGTCCTCATCAGTCTTCCAAGTCCCCTGTCACCCGTGGTGTCCCCCAGGGTTCTGTACTTGGGCCCCTCCTCTTTCTCATATACATCCTCCCTATTGGCCCGATCATACGCAGCCACGGTCTTAAATTCCACTGTTATGCAGATGATATCCAACTCTATTTGACCACTCACTCTCCCTCTGATCCACCACCGTCCTCCCTCACTGACTGCCTCTCTGACTTAAAATTATGGATGCAAAACAATTTTCTTAAACTCAATACAGATAAAACTGAAATTCTGCTGATTGGCCCAAAAAGCATCCTTTCTATATCTCCCAGTCTCAATCTCAATATTGATGGTTCATCTGTCAACCCTACACCTGTTGTCAAAAACCTTGGCATTTTGCTCGACTCCACCCTTAGCTTTGATCCTCATATCAAATCACTCACTAAGACTGCCTTTTTTCACCTCCGCAACATTGCTCGTCTCAAACCCTTCCTCTCTGATAGTGATGCACACACTTTGGTTAACTGCTTCATTATGTCCCGACTAGACTACTGCAACTCATACCAGACGTTCAGCAAACATGAAAGCAAGTTTAATAAATTTAATGTCCAGACCATCAGGACCATCACCTTTAGACGATTTTATTTCTGAGATTGCCTGTTGAACATCAGAGGGATGAATTGTAGAAAAGGAGAAAGAGATATTGTTCAAAGTATTTGTTATGTTAGAATAAGAGAGCTCAGATGATTGAGAACAACAAATAGAAGAAAAGTGTTGATTGAAGGCATTGGCCATTGAGATAGGGTCTGTGATAATGTTATTGTTCACTCTAAGTTTGGAAGGAGGACTTGTATTGGTTTTGTTAATTAAAGAGTTAAGTCTCTTCCAAAATTGCATAGGGTTTTTGTCTGATAAAGAGTGCTTATAGTAATTTTATTTTGCATTCCTTGTTTTAGTTGTACAAGCATTTCTTAATTTCTTATATTCATACCCGCCGTCGGTGTATGAATGTGTGTATGAATGGGTGAATGAGAGGCAATATGTAAAGCGCTTTGGTGGCCATTGGGTCTGTGAAAGCGCTATATAAATGCAGTCTCCATTTACCATACCAATCAGCAGTTTCCTTTGTCAAGCGGTTTCTAACCCAGGCTTTATCTCGTAGTTTAAAATAAATGTATTAGTCACCGTCGATCCAAGGAAAATGACCTTAACAAATATCCAAGGTGCGTGTTTATCTATGACTTTAAGAACCTCAGAAAGAAAGAAATTCCAAGCGTCTTCAACATAAGGGATTATTTGAAATCTGAAATGTCTCAAGGCAACAGAGATGGAACTGAATACTTGAATAAAGTAATTATTTTTGTTTGTTTTTTGCGCTCAAAAAGTATTCTCGTCGCTTGATAAACTTAAAATTGAGCACTGTAGTCACTTGGACTATTTTAACGATATCTTGAATAACTTTTCTGGGCCGGCAAGTTTCAGTCCCTTAGAAGCCTATGGAAGAGTGATCCCGCTCTCAGATTTAATCACAAATATCTTAATTTGTGTTCCGAAGATGATCGAAAGTCTTACGGGGTTGAACAACATGAGGGAGAGTAATTACTGACAGAGTTTACATTTTGGGGTGAAGGTCCTTTAGTACGATGTGTGAAAGCTGTAATCTGCTGATTGGTCAATTTAAATGTCTCACATTTTGTTTGTCACAAGATCAAGAAAGGGATAAAAGAAGTACGATGTACAATTAATAAAATAGCTGTTAGAAAAGGCAAAATATGTGTTGTTTGCGGAAAACTGAAGTCTGAAGTTAAAAGGTTTTTCTTAAATGTCTGTGGCGTCCTCAAAGTAACAAGCTTCGTGATTGCATCATTAGAAAATTGCGTTGTATAATGATTAGGGATGAGTCGCGATCTTCGAATAGTCAAACTGCGTTCGAGATTCGATCAAAAAATTGCTTTTTCGAATATCATTATATTTTCGCGCAATTCCAATGTGACATAATTGACGGCGCGCCTACTGTCACAGATCGCGCAGCAGAGTATTTTCCTGTCGGGGACACAAGGTGTCACTATCACGAATGAAACCCCCTACTGCGCATCTGATACCAGCGTTTTAGTGTAAACAAACAACAGAAGAAGAGCATTGTCGTGACCGTTAACTCTGCGCCCAACAGAGGTGGGTAGTAACCTTTACTGTCTATGGTGAGAACCGTCTATAACAAAGTAGGCTACATTTACTTCGTTACGTTGGGCGACCTTCCTCTCGTTACTTTATTTTAATGCAATACATGTTGTTAAATGCGTAGTTTATTCCATCTTTTTTATGGGCATGAGCGATGCTCAATTTACAAATGAATCACTCTTTTGAGTCGATTCTGTTCAAAGACTTCATCAAACAAGTTGGCAGATCTGTCTAAAGCGGTTCGCGAATCATTTTGAATGATCGGTTCAGTTTTCTCACGCACTGAATCGTCTGAAGCACTTTCAATTCACACTCGACTCAGAGTCGTAACAGGAAGATTTAAGAACATCAAGAGCATTGGATGAAGTGGCCGTTGACCTACAGTTTAGTGAAAGCAAATCTGCAAATGCATCATATTTTTTTGCCAGCGATGAAGATCTAGTTGAACATCTTCGTATGCTGTCTGTGAATGAATGATTCCACAGGACGAGTTCATTTCATTCAGGTAATACATTTTACAACCAAACAGATTATTACGTGACGATAGCACTACTACAAGTATGATGACATTATCCGTTTTTATCCGAGTAGCTCTCTTGTGTCGAGGCTTGAGGGCGAGAGGCGGTTTGCCGTCTCAAAAGAGAGCTAGCCGCGAGTGCATGATGTAAAACTTCAAATAATAGCCTGGGATTTTATTTTCCCAAATCATCGAACTGCAGCGGCTTGTATTTGAGACAGGCCTTTATAATTTAGTGTTGAGATGTTGTTCCTAGAGTCTCTAATGACTAAAAATCTCCAAATTCTCCACGTGAAACTGCGGTCTTCCGACCTTTTACTATCGTGTCAATTGATTTTGATTATACCATGGTCTGGGTGAGTACTCGATTCTGATTGGCTGCAGGGTGTCCGTTAAAAAGTGATAGAGGACACCTAGTAAAGGAGTTCTGGTGAAACTGCCTGTTTACCGTTCGAAATTAATAAATGAATGCGCTGCCTACAACAGCTGTGAGTAACCATAGCAACAGGCAGTCAAAGTATCCGTTAACAATTTGCTCTATCAAAACAAACAGCTAACGTTAGTTAGATATTACATAGCCTACTAATACAACAATGAGCGACTTCGTTATTTCTTTTAACATTTATGGAGAATTTGACAACCTTGACGACTGGGATGCTGCTGAAGAAAGAAATAATGTCAATAAAACGGAGAAACGACACAAAGAGATAACACCGGGAGAATTGAATCATCAAATAGAAGATGAAAAAGATGAGATCAACACGAAAAAAAATACGAAATGGGCAGTAAATACACTCAGAGACTTTATTGTTCAAAAAGAAATGGACTCCAGCTTTGAAAATTACACCGCTGCTGCTCTGAATGAGACCCTGCAGGAGTTTTACGCAGCTGGCCGTCAAATAATGTCGGTGACAGGCCATCGATGCGAGAGCAGTCTGCGGGCTTACTGGGCTCCGTCAGTCCGTGAGAGACGAAGCTGGAGCAACTGCATCAAGTGCCCATCATGGGCAGTACCCAGCTTTTCTGGATCCTCCTTCAAAGGCCCCTATGTCTGACTGGCCGACTTTTTCAAATTGCACTATAAATGGAAAAGTTGAAATTAATTGTAAATAAAAAAGCTAGCATGTAGGCAAATTACCCTCTCTTTGATCTGATTAATTTATTGCCCTCTATAAGTGCAAATCGCTGGAGCGCAGAACTAATTGTTTTTTTTTGTTTGATTGTTGTTTGATTAATTGTTTTATGTGTAATAAAAAAATAACTATGCCTACCTTTGTGTTTCATGAAAAAAAAGCATTTTTGAACCTGAAGGGTTCTACAAGCTGAGCGGACTATAAATATCTCCGTTGCTAAATAAACCGTCAGGCAAGTAATTATTTGTAAAAACTAGATTTAGCCTAATTAAAATATAACTAATGTTTTAAAAGTGTTTTATTTGTCAAGTGACCATGGTATAAGCGGGTTAATGCCCGACGAGATGTCCATTGTCAGGTTTTAATGGACTTCGGCGGAGGCAACTTTAATGGACCTCCGCTGCGCGTCGCCGGGTCACACCTCGCCGTCATCCATTAAAACCTGACAATGGACATCTCGTCGGGCATTAACCCTTACTTAATATGCGCGAGGGAGGGAGAGAGAGCAAGACAGCGCTCGTGTTGTTTGAAGACGTGAGAGTGCGCGCGGCCGAGGATCTTGCTCTTGCTCTCTCTCTCTCTCTCTCTCTCTGTCTCTCTGTCTGTCTCTCTTCTCTCTCTCTCTCTCTCTCTCTCTCTCTCTCTCTCTCTCTCTCTCTCTCTCTCTCTCTCTCTCTCTCTCTGTCTCTCTCTCTCTCCTCTCTCTCTCTCTCTCTCTCTCTCTCTCTCTCTCTCTCTCTCTCTCTCTCTCTCTCTCTCTCTCTCTCTCATTCAATTCAATTCAATTCAAATTGCTTTATTGGCATGACTGTATCATACTCATACAATATGCCAAAGCTTGTAATACATAGAATAGTTATAAAGACATAAAAATAGTATAATATTATAACATACTTAAATCTAAATGTACAAATTAAATGAATTGTACAAATTAACAGTAAAAAAATAAGAACATTTATGAACATTTCCAAATTCTGTGCAGAATTTAGAATTCAGTGTGTAAGTGTTTTCGTGTTTTGTGTGTAGAGTGTGTGTGTGTGTGTGGGCGCATCACTGATTAGTCGTTGACTCTCTCTTTTTGTGACAAGCATCGATGTATCTGCCTGCTAGTATGACACAATCTCTTTTTTCACCTAATAGATGTTGAAATTGTGTTTTGTTGTTTGATTTTAGGAAGTTAGGGCAAAGTTTTTCAAATTTTGTATAAAAAGTCCCTCTAATGTCCTCATAGTTGGGGCAGCGGGTGAGAAAGTGTTGCTCTGCCTGTGTCGGCCCGTCTCTACACTCAGAGTGTGATTGCTCAGTCTGTACCTCGTCATCATTCTTCTTAATTTACAGTCTTTCACTGTACTCAGGTATTCTGCGGTGCTGTAGTCTCTATTTAGGGCCAAATAACATTCAAGTTTACTTTGTTTTTCTTTTTTTTCTTTTTTTTCTTTCTTTTTTTGTGAATTGAAACAATATCTTTTTTATTTTTTTATTTAACAGTTAGACATACATACAAACCAACATAGTGCATTAGTGAGCAATCTTGTAAATCCATAATTCCAGAAGTGACATAAAAGTGATTTAAGTGTTTGATCAAAGTGTGCATGTGAGCGGGTGTGAGTGTGGGTATGTGTATGTGTGTGTATGCGTAAACAAAGTAACCATTTATTATTTATTACCATTGTCATTACCATCACCACCCCACTCCCCACTACCACCATATTGCCAATATTGTGTTGGTCGATTTTTATTTCCATCCTTCCTCCTATGTAACAATTGCCATTGTCAATCTGTATAAAATAAAAGATGATATAATAAGATGATAAGATAATATAAGATAACCTTCCCCCACATCTCAGCAGTCCCTATCTTTTCCTAATTTTTTTTTATTTTTTTTTGTGTTATGTGCAATGTCTAAGGTGCATTAAAAGAGGGAGTACAGTGCGAGAGTGTCTCAAATTGGGACAGAGATGCTGCCCCGTTGAAACCACTTCTCGTCTGTCTTGCCTGCCCTGGTGTTTGTGAGGTTTTCCATATACATACTCTTTTTTTTTTTTCTTTTTTTTTTTTTCTATTCTATGTTGTGGTGCATTAAAAACCCATGAAGAGATAAGGGGGGGATTATTGCAGTAGTGATGAAAATGACACTTAATTCAAATACAGCATTGACAATGGCAATATTGATGATTATAATAATAATGATAATAATAAATTAATAATAAATGATAATGATGATGGCAGTGGTGACCGCAATGGTGAGAGCAAAAGACAGCAACAACAGCAATTACAACAATGAAAAAATAAAACTGAAAATAGTAATCTTAACAATAACAGTAAAGATAGTAATAACAATGATGACATAACAAGTTCAAACAGCTAAAATGCATTAATATTCGTGGGTTGGTTAAGAAGGTGGGAGGAGTGGGAGTTGAAAACAGAGAAAGGATTCATAGCTGTAAGAGGTCAGAAAGTGTTGGACGGCAGAGGTCAGTTTCAGATGCGTAATTATGAAGGGGAGATGCGTATTCCATTGCAATGAAGTCTGAATAAGATTTTTCCAAATGTTAATGTGTAATTTATTTCTAGTTTTCCAGTTCATGAGGATAGTTTTCTTGGCGATGGTTAGAGCTATGAGGAGTATTTTAGAGTTTATAGTTTTATCAGTGATTATTGTCAGGTCCCCCAGCAAGCAAAGAGAAGGCGACAGTGGGATGTGGCAGCCGACTATAGTGGATAGTGACTGTGTGACCTCTTCCCAAAAGTGTTTGATTGGAGTGCAGTGCCAGGTTGCATGGATTATGTATCTGTAGAATTTGATGTGCAATGTGTGCAAACTTCTGATGTGAAACCCATTTTAGCTAATCTGCTGCCCGTGTAATGTGTTCTGTGAAGTATTTTGTATTGTATTAACTGAAGATTCGCATTTTTGGACATGAGATAGATGTTTTTACAGATTTGGGTCCAGAAGTTGGCATCAGGAGCTATTGAAAGATCGTTTTCCCATTTTATTGTTGGTAAGTGTATGGTCTGAAGTTGGTTTGAAATGATTTTGTATATTTTAGAGAGAAGTTTCTTTGGGGAGGAAATGTTGACCAAGTCTGATATTGCCGGTGGAAGTTCTAAATTTGTGTCTCTGATGTTTATTTTTGTCAGAACAGAAGATTTGAGTTGTAGGTATTTTAAAAATTCGTTGCTCCCGATGCCATACTCCTGGGCCAGTTGCGGAAATGGTGTAAATGTGTTAGATTTGAGAATGTGCTTAATGTGGGTGATACCCTTTTCTGCCCATGTGTGAAAATTCAATGTTTTTTTATTGCTTATAAAGTCACGGTTGTTCCACAGTGGGGTGAGGTTAGATGGAGCTAATGTAGAATTTGTGATTTGGTGAAATTTCCACCAGGCTGTCAGAGTGGCAGATATAGTTACTGCATTAAAACATGTGTGTTGTTTAATTTACGTTACTTTGTTTTTCTGTGGTTTCTGTCCAATAGGTCCGGTAATTCTCTTGTTGTGCTTTTATAATGTGTTTTAAAACCTTTTCTCTCTCTCTCTCTTTTCTCTCTCTCTCCTCTCTCTCTCTCCTCTCTCTCTCTCTCTCTCTCTCTCTCTCCTCTCTCTCTCTCTCTCTCTCTCTATGCTTGTTTGCGCCCTGTCAAGCGCAGCAGTCACTACATCACTCACCGATCAAAAAAGGCTTTGGCGGGACACAAATTTAGCAAGACGGCTAGAAGTCACACACAGTAAACAAATCCTTAACAAAAAAAAAACTTTGCAATGAACATGCTTTGTTTTAAATAAATCACACACAGTATAAACAAAACCTTAACAAAAAAAAAAAATCTTTGCAATGAACTTTGCAATTTAGACGCGCAAACGGTGCCGGTGCGGTGAGACGTACATTCTCGGGCAGATTCGGCTTGAAGTCGTTCATCCTCGGTTGCGGTGCCGCGCACGCTGTTACAAAAATACCGTGCACACAACGAAGCAAAATGGGGTCTTGCTGGTCTTGTGCACCCAACGTGCCATTTTTGCCGCGCGCACCTTCGCGCTCGTGCGGACCTCTATGATGCGGACGCGTCGAGTATAAACAAGGCTTTACTCTGTGTCAGCGTGCGCTCTGATCGGTAAAGGGGCACAGACATCTCCCGAATCATCTCCAGCACTCAGCCTCCGAAGCACCACTAACTCCGCCTCCGTTTCCCTCGGAAGCTGATATTAGTATTTAAACATTCTCTATGATAAAAAATGTTTGTAAAAATATTTTAATAACATGGTTTTGGCAGTTATAAAGTTCTAATGACGGTGTTCAACTATAACCGTCGGTCTCACACCCTTATCTATTACTAATAGAGTACTGTTCGCAAAGCACAAAGTTAATTTATTATGTTCATATATTGTACTGAAAAAGCACTGTTCCTGTATTACAATAAATATTTAGTACAGTAACTTGGTTCATGTTTAAATCAATAATGTCTCATATCTTTATGTACTAGTAATTCTATACAATGATAGGTCAAATGCAGCAAGTCAAAAGAACAACTGGACCTCTTTGCCAGTTTGCACACATTTTTTTGAAGGATTGCAAAAATATCGTCTGAATATCTATATCGAGATATTCATTTTTGTCAATATCTCCACCCCTACGAGGGAGATACATTCCCATTTACACCTTGTGTTTTAATCTGTCTCTTTTGTCTACATTCAACCACTTCTGTCTAGTGATGGGCAGATCGAGGCTTCGTGAAGCAATAAAACAGTTGAACCAAATGGTCCATATTGTTTCGAGGCTTCGAATCAATCCGACACCCGTCTCCACGGTGACACCTAGTGGTCACTTACATGTGTTGATCTGAAAAAACCTTGACGAGCCATGAAAATTTGTTGTTTTTTTATTATTGTACTTTTCTAATATGTGAATCTTGTAACCTATATAGGCTCCTCACTGTGCATGATGTTATTTTGGTCCTGCAAAATGAATATTAATAAAATAAATCAAGTCACAATGTCTCACTTTTTTATTCAAAAATATAAATTTCTCTGCTGTGGAAGGACTTCTCAAATGGCGCATCATGGATGATGTATTGTTGCAGTAGGCGAGCTGCCGATCACAATACACACATCTCACTTTATTTGTTGTTTCTAAATGGAAATGCTCCCACACCACAGATGTATGGCATCTCTTCTGGGGAGCCTCCATTTTATCTATCTATCCAAATCTATCTAGATATGTATCTCTAATCTCTCATGTAATTAGATATTTGTATCTACAATCTATCTATGTATTTAGATATGTATATAATATGTATCTATAATCTGTGTATTTAGATATGTATATAATATGTATCTATAATCTGTTTGTGTATTTAGATATGTATCTATAATCTATGTCTCTATAATATTTATATATGTAGCCTATCTTTAATCTATCTATATATGAATCTATCTATCTATTAATCTAGCTGTCTATATATATATCTTTCAAAAGTTTGGGGTCGGTAAGATTTTTAATGTTTGTAAAAGAAGTCTCTTCTGCTCACCAACGCTGCATTTATTTGATTAAAAATACAAAACAAACCCAGTAATATTGTGAAGTATTATTACAATGTAAAACAGCTGTTTTTATTTGAATATATTGTAAAGTGTAATTTATTCATGTGATCAAAGCTGAATTTTTAGCATCATTACTCCAGTGTCACATGATCCTTCAGAAATCATTCTAATATGATTATTTGATGCTCAAGAAACATTTATGATTATTATCAGTTGAAAACAATTGTGCTGCTTCATATTTTTGTGCAAACCGTGATTCATTATTTTTCAGGATTCTTTGAAAGTTCAAGAGAAAAGCATTTAATTAAAAAAGTAATATTGTGCATTATTATAAATGTCTTTACTGTCACTTTTGATCAATTTAATGCTTCCTTTCTGAAGAAAAGTATTAATTTCTTTAAAAATAATAAATAATTCGTATTGACCCCAAACTTTTGAACGGTAGTGTATGTATCTATTAATGTGTCACTATATGTAGGCTATACTCTGTGTCTCTAGCCTATCAGTCAATGTGTTGTGTAAATTTAAATGTAAGCCTAAATATAATAAACAAATTGCACTATAAATTCACTATATATCACCAAAAATCCACTATCTCAAAATCAAACTCCTCTCACAAAAACCCACGATGTCAATATGCGTTAATTTCACTTTTATACAGATGTGCAATTGTGTGGTCTGTTTCCGACCGTGTCAATCAAACGCTGATCGGTGGATCACACCTGATGAAACAGTTAGGCTACGTCCACATTAATCCGGATAAATTTGAAAACGGAATTTTCGTTTAAAAACGCTCTCCGTCCACACTAGCGTTTTTAGGGTTTTCAGACGTTTCAGTGTGGATGAGAAACTTATAAATTCACCTTACTGCGCATGCGTGAAACCTCACAAAAGCTCACTGAGATGATACAGATGGAAAAATAAATAATAAAGGTATCGCGCAATTCTTCTAACATGATAATTTTATTTAACGTTAGCAAAATATCTCACCATTCACTGATGCGTCCAGGTTGCACTCAGTCACCATATGTTTGGTCTAAAACGCGACTGCTCTCCTGTATTGACGCAGGACAGCAAATGTGAGTACATTTTCTATCATCTGTGCAGTACTGTGATATGAAGAGTGTGCAAAGTAACATATTATAGCAACAGTGTGAAGTGAATAGCACATAACAGGCACAATACCGGTAAACATCATGGTAAACATCTATTGGTACAACATGGATCACATGACTAAACTTACGTCATCGTTTTCAAATACCTCCGGCTTCACAGTCCACACTACAACGCGAAAACGGCGATCAAATTTATCCACTTTGAAGAGCGTTTTCCAAAAGCTACGTTTTCGTTGACTTAAAACGCCGTTTCAGTGTGGACGGAAGGCCAAAACGGAGAGAAAAAATATACGTTTTCAAACGAAAACGTATTAGTGTGGACATGGCCTTAGTGAAACACTTCGAGGCTTCGTTTGGCCATAGTCACGTGACATGGGTGTTTTGAATCACGCTTCGAATCAGTGATTCGAAACATCTGTGCTTCGGGATCTCGCAAAGCTGCGGAACGACTGTTTCGCGTCAGCCATCCCTACTTCTGTCCTGATTTCTTCGAGGGGAGGGTCTGTGGGCCGGCAAATGTACGGGCTTTCTCAATTCTTTCAATCTAATGGACGAAATACAACACAATTTTCATGTGAACGCGACTGGAGATTAACAGAATACAGCTTTTGTTTCAGCTTTTGTGGCTGTTTGAACACATTCGACCACATGAGCGTTTACACTAAGAAAGCAATCCGGATGAATGCGTTTTCGACTACATCTGGAAGTGGTCAAAAGTTCAAGCTCAAAACGTTTCAGAGGCCGTTTACACCAGTGTGTTGCTATTCTACGCTTATTTCCGTCGTATGTAGTGGTGGTTGGTAATAGACGAGACATTTCTTTAGTCATTTGACAATCCTAAAGCCTGAACCACTGCCTCATGCCGCCTTTACATCTCCCTCACAAAATATTTTCTTTCCCATGAGAAACTTTGCATTTGAATACAAAATGCTTTATGTCCGCTCTAGAAATTTTTATTTGCTTGCAAAATGTTTTGTGTTTCCCCTAAATGCAAAGTTTCAATGCAAAACATTTTGTACAAAGTTTCTTGAGGACATAAAACAGTCAGCAAATCAACCATTTAAAAGATAATAATATTGTTGTTGTCACGAAATGTAGTTTTGAGAGTTTCTTAGGTGAGAATTTAGTTTCTCAGACTTTAAATATGTGACTCATAAACATAGTACCTATTTTACAATTAGTTTAGACGCTTTCGCAGATGCGAACTCCAGGCCGTCAGCGCTCATGTGCCCACAAAGAACAGCTTCATCATTAAACGAGATATAATTAATTTAGCATATATAATACAAGTAATCTTTGGAATAAGGGAAAATATATATTTATACCATGGTCTGGGTGAATACTCGATTCTGATTGGCTGCAGGGTGTCCGTTAAAAAGTGATAGAGGGCACCTAGTAAAGTAGTTCTGGTGAAACTGCCTGTTTACCATTCGAAATTAATAAATAAATGCGCTGCCTACAACAGCTGTGAGTAACCATAGCAACAGGCAGTCAAAGTATCCGTTAACAATTTGCTCTATCAAAACAAACAGCTAACGTTAGTTAGATATTACATAGCCTACTAATACACAACGTGATCTCATGAGAATACGTGTGTATTTTTACGTAAAGTGTAGTTACGTACATTTGTTTACGTTTTATATACGCAGAAACGTATAATACTGACGTATTTACAGCACTAAAACGTAAAAATATTTACGTATTGACAGCACAAAAACGTAATTTATTCACGTATGAACAAATCTACCGACGTAGACATTTGTACGTGTTGCTATTTATGCATAATCTTGGCATTAATGTTTTGACTCTTTTGCATTCAACTGTCTTATCAATTACGTTTTCAGTCGCATTTATTAATATAATAGGCCTACATTACTCATAAATATTAACCTTTCACTAGGGCTGCAACTAACGACTATTTTAATAGTCGACTAGTCACCGACTATTGAAACGATTAGTCGACTAATCGAATAATTATTAAATTTTTCTAAAATTTAGCATGAGATTGCTTTAATTCTGTAGAAAATGATAGTAAACACAAGAAAGAAGGGGGTACTTCAATGAAAAATGCATATTTTAATTATTTTTTTTTTTTACCGAAAATACGCTTATAAACTACATCCAAAACAAAACGTATCGGCTTCCATATTATTTAAATCTTACCGAGGCGAGTCAAACTCTGTTTCATTCAACTGTCCGTGCTTTCTCTTTAAATGTTCGTGCATCACCGAGGTGCTGCCGTGATACGCAAGGACTGCTTTGCAAACCATGCAGTTGGGCTGCAGTACGATATTGGTAAAAAAAAATCACATTGCGATATTTTATTTTCCTGCGATATAAAAACAATTTCACCAGATGACTTAAATAGCTCTATTTGGAAAGAATGCATCATTCTAGAATGACTGGGGTGGATTTGTCGTGGAGTAAATCCACATAGTGTGGATAAACTAATATTAACAAATGTTAACTAATGTAGTTAACTAGACTTTAATAAATGGAACCTTATTGTAAAGTGTTTCCGATTTTTTTTCCGACGTTATTGGAGCACAATTCACAACCAGTGGTAGTTAGTTAAAAAAAAAAACGTCGGTCTTCCGACCTTTTACCATCATGCAATCTCAAAGATATTCAGTCAACTCAATTCACTAATAGGAATGAGAAGAGAGAGAGGAGAGAGAGAGAGAGAGAGAGGAGAGAGGAGAGAGAGAGAGTAGAGAGAGAGAGAGAGAGGAGAAGAGGAGAGAGAGAGAGAGGAGAGAGAGAGAGAGAGAGAGAGGAGAGGTGAGTGTGCGCGCGCGACCGGGGGTTTCACTCTCTCTGCTCTGCTTCTCTCAGTTAAACAAGCGCAGCTGTCAGTCATCTATTCTATATCACACTCACCTGTCAAACTTTTGCGGGACAAACGCATTAGTAAGGCTGACAGAAAACAGCGCGCAAGTTCCAGTCTTCTTGCGCTTGATGTTTAAACTGACAGGACTCGCAAAGTGATAAAAATCCGCGAATCATTCACAAGCATTACTGGCCGGGGGAGCTGCTGACTCGTAGCCTACTGATCATGAATCACGCATCAACTGACATCGCACATATCTGCCTTTCGTGGATGCGCACATCGCGATATCGATGCTAAAATGATACATCGTGCAGCCCTACAGGTAATCTTTTTATTCGCCGTATCCAGGATAGAAAGTGCTCCCAAACTTTAGATGTTTTGGTACGCGCAGCTGCTGCGTTGGACGCCGCCATTTCTGTATGTTATTGCTCAGCAGAGAAGCTAATTCGCATGTGAAACTCTCGGAAGAGAGATGCCTCGGTCGGAAAAAACATGTCTGGCGACAAATTCGACAATGAAATTTATTGTCGACTATTTCTATTATCGATTTTTGTCGACAACGTCGACGAATCGTTGCAGCCCTACCTTTCACTCTGTTCGTGCCTTTTGCAACAAACTCGTTTTGGAGGATTAGCCTGCGTGGTGTCAAAAAGGAATACACTTTTAACCTTAAAAATACCTTGTTTAATCGTTTAACCATTTTGTAGTATTTAGTGTATTTACACAAAAAGCATTTTCTCCAATAAAACACAACATACTGATACATTCACAAAAGACATACATTTTATTATCTTGATGTAATCCAAATCCTAGAATCCATATTTGTTTAACAAACATAGTTGTTTGCAAGAAACAGATCCAAATTCAGCCTTTTATCCAGAGATCTTCATCTTCATTTCTCAGCAGCGACCGCAAACGTATCCTGCGCTGGTGATGAATTCAAATTCAAAAAATGCGCCTTCAAGAAGCGTTACGACATGTTTTACGGCCTTGATATCAAACGCTCATTGGCTCTCGCCTGCTTCGTCACAGATTGCCACATGCCTTCTTTCAGTCGGTGTAGTACATTTGAAATGGAGAAGCGCGCGTGCATTCAGAGAGCGAACCGGAATCGGGTTAACATTTTCATGGATTAACGTTAATAACTTAAATTCTGATCTGTACCCCATACACAACTGCTATAATACTGCCAGAGAGGACTGCGACTGCAACGCATCATCATGTGAACGACTTTTGGTAATGTTAACGTGACCGGTTTTGACATTTTCGCAATAAATAAATTATTGTGAAAAGTATACTTGTCTGTCTGTTATGTTTTTTTTTCTTCATAATTGTGTTAGCCTACGTAGTTTTATGGAATGGTTATGGGTAGGTTTAGGGGTAACGTTAGGAGTAGGATTAGTGGCTCAAAATATATTTTAATGCTATATTGTTAATAAAACTGCCATTTACCTACACATCTCTGTCCATTACGTTTTATCCTTTTTATATTCTGTATAAAATGGATATGTTTAGGTTTTGGGAGTAGGATTAAGGGATCTTGTTACGTTTATCTTTAAAGATATACAGATATCTTTATGATATGAAAAATATACGTAAATAGTTAACGTTTTGTAGCTGTAAACGTATTAAACGTTTAAATGTTGCAAATATGTCCATTTTATGCGTTTCAGCATCTATCCAAACGTACAAAAACGTACGTTTTCTATCTTTGAAAATAACGTATTAATACCTAAGTATTAACAATGAGACCAGGCTGTAATACAACAATGAGCGACTTCGTTATTTCATCTTCAGTCTCTCACGGACTGACGGAGCCCAGTAAGCCCGCATGCGACTGCTCTCGCATCGATGGCCTGTCACGACATTATTTTGACGGCTCTCCAGTCCAGCATCGGAGAGTCGACCTACAGCGGTGCTTCGGAGGCTGTGGTTAGTGTAGACTAGTGTAACACATAGTGTTTTATGTGTAATAAAAAATAACTATGCCTACCTTTGTGTTTCATGAAAAAAAAAAGCATCTTTGAACCTGAAGGGTTCTACAAGCTGAGCGGACTATAAATATCTCAAGTTGCTAAATAAATCATCAGGCAAGTTATTATTTGTAAAAACTAGATTTAGCCTAATTAAAATATAAACTAATGTTTTTAAAAATGTTTTATTTGGCAAGTGACCATGGTATAAGCGGGTTAATGCCCTCCGGTTCACACCTCGCCGTCGTCCATTAAAACCTGACAATGGACACCTCGTCGGGCATTAACCCTTACATATATATATATATATATATTTAGGCTATATTTAACCTAAACCATGTACTATAGTGCTGCTTTTGTTCGTTTGACTGAAGAGTTTGCTTGCGTATATTTCCTATTATCTTTTATAATGACTATTTATGTTAATTTAAATATTGTTGTTCAATAAATATTATTTTATAGTATGCCGTAATTGGTATTGAGAAATGGACCGTTAGTGACTGATATATGGATTTCAGGGAAAGTTACAATATTATCATTATGAATGCTATATCAGATGCAGGTAATACGCTAGTTTAGTCAATCTCTCTCATAATACTCCACTCTATATAATACAATAAGCTTCAATGAAGCGACTCAACGTTCCTTTGTTACTATTTCTAAAGTGACGTTTTAGCATTAGTAACAGAGGCTTGGGCGAAACTGTTAAACTGTCTACTTGAGATTTGAATCCGTGGCAGAAGGAAGTAGTTCTGGACAAAAGAGGGTTTTTAAAGACACTCCGTTGTTGTTTGTTATTCATTTACTCACTTGTGCCTTCGAACTGTTGAATAAACGCAATATCACACTCGTAGCTGTACGATATGGCTGTATATCAGTGCTAAAATACAGCCATATTGCACTGCTACGAGTGTGATATTGCTCATATATCTAGTACGTCAATGTACCACTTTTAATAATGGATCAAAATCATCATAATCTTGTATAATAGTTGTAGTATACAACTCAATACTTTATTACATGAGGGCTTTATATATTTTCACTACATATTTTTTCTCTTTGATTGATTTACTGACCACTTTTCTAACTTTAATTTCAGACCAGATGGATGAAAATGAAGTGGAGAAACATCAAAGAAGATCTCAGAAATCTGTAACCTGCACTCAGTGTGGAAAGAGTTTCACACACAAACAGAGTCTCGATGTTCACATGAGGATCCACACTGGAGAGAAACCGTTCTCATGTGATCTGTGTGGGAAGAGTTTTACACGACGAGGAAACCTTCAGAAACACATGATCATCCACACTGGAGAGAACCCGTTCTCATGTGATCAGTGTGGGAAGAGTTTTACACAACGAGGAAACCTTCAGGAACACATGATCATCCACACTGGAGAGAACCCGTTCTCATGTGATCAGTGTGGGAAGAGTTTTACACAACGAGGAAACCTTCAGAAACACATGATCATCCACACTGGAGAGAACCCGTTCTCATGTGATCAGTGTGGGAAGAGTTTTACACAACGAGGGCACCTTCAGAAACACATGAAAATCCACACTGGAGAGAAACCGTTCTCATGTGATCAGTGTGGGAAGAGTTTTACACAACGAGGGCACCTTCAGGAACACATGAAAATCCACACTGGAGAGAAACCGTTCTCATGTGATCAGTGTGGGAAGAGTTTTACACAACGAGGGCACCTTCAGGAACACATGAAAATCCACACTGGAGAGAAACTGCACGAATGTGATCAATGTGGCAAAACATTTTTGTTGGCTTCAGGCCTGAAGAGACACATGTTAGTTCATTCACAGGAGAAACCACATTCATGTTCTTTGTGTGGAAAGAGTTTTTCACGTCTGGAGGATTTAAAAGTACATCAGAAAAGACATACTGGTGTAAGAAATCATATGTGCTTTGAGTGTGGAAGACTTTTATCACAGCTGAAGTTTTGAAATGCCACCAGAGGATCCACACTGGAGAGAAACCTTACATGTGTTCACACTGCGACAAGAGATTCAGTCAGTCAGGAAACCTGAAAACACATGAGATGATCCACACTGGAGAGAAACCGTATCACTGCACTGCATGTGGGAAGAGTTTCACTCAATCATCTCATCTACGCAGTCATATAAAATACAATCACAGTATGTAGATCATCTTCAGCCGATGCCGCATCTCTTCCCTATTAGTCAGTCCTAACCAGCCACGAGTAACAGGACAAAGAAACATCATATAAATTTAATAATTAATTTTATGTTAATTTGTGTAATGTTTTTACACTTTTATGAAGAAAAATAAAAAAATTACAAACTGAAGCTGAAGAAGAGATTTATTTTTAACTTTTTCTTTGTTGTTGTTTTCAAATTAAATAGTTATTCTTCCACTTATGGTGTATTTCAGAAAACACATATGTAAGATATACTGTCATGTATGTAGCTTTGCAACTGGCCTTCTTCACTTTTATTCTCTTAAAGCTGCTGTCCGTAACATTTTTAAGTTAAAAATAATCCAAATTAATTATTTAAAAAAAAAACATCTTCAGCCAGTGTTCAAAACTATCTGCTTGCCATAGCTAGATTCAAAACGGTTAGCTTGTAATGATGATTTTAATTCCAGTGGTACTGGTGGGTTTTCGCGGGAAATTCGAGCATGTCTTTGCGTCATTGCGTCACATCCGTACACATAAAGAAGGAGTTTCGGCTAGCCGGCTATACTGCGCGTGAGGAGATGTAGAGATCTCTCGCAGCACTTTACATGATTAAACTTATGGCGGATCCAGAAAGATCCAAACAACAATCATCAGTGTCAACTGGAGATTAACCAGTTATAAAACCCAAAAGACTTCATACTTCGGATTTAAGGCGGAGAGAAAGAAACCGTCTCATGCGAACACAAGGATACTCATCGGTGGGGCTTTTGAAAGGTGCGTGAACTCCCGAAGGGGTTCGATACGGAAGAAGAGACAGCTTTTCTGCTGAACAAGTAAGACATTTCAATAGTTCAATCGTGTAACAGTACGTTTTCTTAATCCACACAGTTATGGAGTTTCCTTTGTTGTGCCTTTCTCGTTTAGAAACGTTGTCTTACTTGTTCAGAAGACATTTTCCGGTGAAAATTCTTTTTTTGGTCAAGCTTTCAAAAAGTGAATCTGTGATTCTGAATGCCAGTCTCCACACAGCGCGGTGATTGACAGCAGCACTCGCCTCAAAACACTGTGTTCATCCGCGCTGTTTCATGCCGATTTACAACCCACGTAAAGATGATAATTCCGCGAATCACTGCAGTTACAGATTTCGAACAGAGATGGCGACAAAAAGTGAAAATGCTACGGACTGCAGCTTTAAGATGCTTTGTTATGTGTTAGTCAATAAAGAGGGATATGTCTCAGTATTTTTACTTTTACTTACTTTTGTATTTGCTGTTGCAAGTATTTAAATTGTATTGTACATGTTATTGGCTGCTCCTTCTTGCATCAAGAATAAAACATTTCATAATTTTAGTCAAAATATTATGATTTGCTTTCGGGGCTTTTCATGCTTTAAATTTCTCGATAAAGCTTTTAAATGGGTGGTTGATTATGATTTCACTTTTCTAACTTTAGTGTGTAGCAACGCCAAGGTCATGGGTTCAATTCCCAGGGAAAGCAAGAGCTGATAAGAATGTAAAATGTGTACCTTGAAATGCAGTGTAAGTCGCTTTGGATAAAAGCTCTGCCAAATGCGTAAATGTGTGTGTGTGGCGAGCAGGACGAGGCCGAGGGCCGTGAGAGAGCGGCACAAGGCCGGTGGCGTGATACTGATGAGTAAGGGTGTCCGATTGATCGGTCGCCGATCTGAAGGCATTTGTGTGTGATTTGTGTGCTAGATTTCTTATTTAATACCGAACTAAACGAATGCTCTGCTAGTTAACTGGAGATGTTTTATTTATTTGTATTAGGTACATCCGTGCGTGCCTCAATGTTGCAAAAATTGGTGGGGGACAATAACACCAGCATTCTACACTTACACTGTTATGTCATGTTGCAGAGCTCAGAGGTCCCCAACAGCTCATGGTGTGAGCTTGAAGGGCTCAAGCGCAGTGTTGGCCTGCTGAGGGGAAAGGACCTGCATTTGGCAACGCTGATCACGGACCGTCATCGCCAGGTATTTACAATAAAAATGCAGTATAGAATGTAAATATCTGAATTGCACTGAAGCTGGATGTTTGTGGTTTGCTGATGCACTGAGGGTCACACAGGTCAATCATCCACAAAAGTTTGTTTTTTCTCCTTAGGTTGCCAAATGGGTGAGAGAGGAGCTGAGCCCTGAAGGGACACAGCATTATTTTGATGTGTGGCACATTGTCAAAAGTGTTTTTGTTAGTGCATATCAATTAATACCATTTGTTCTAAAACAGGTCTGGGGAAGGCATTGGATAAAGCTTCAAAAGAGTGTGACCAACTACAGTTGTGGAGGCCTGCTATAGTGAATCACCTCTATTGGACTGCAGCCTCAACCCCAGACGGCAACCCCGCGGTCATGGAGGCCAAATGTCAACCACATCCAGGACATCCATGACCATGACACCCCTGTCTTCTCCAGTTGTGCCCATGGCCCTCTAGATGGGGATCAGCGCAACAAAGAGTGGCTGGACCCAGGTACAGTACACACATTATGCACGCTCTACAGTTTTGTTGTATTTGCTGTCTGAGTCATTGTCTGGATGCTTTGACATGTGACCTTTGTGATTAAATTATTTTTTTATCTGTGTGTCTGTCTGCCTCCCTGCCTACCTGTCTTGGTCTTTGCAGGCTCATTCCCTTGAGGCTTACCACTCCCTCATCTTGCACTTCGTGCCCAAGCACACAGGGTTTTCATACCTTGGGATGTATAGCAGGTCAGTGCTATTCAATGGCATAATACTGCCAATTTTTATGCCTTTTATAGTAATAATAGTACCTATTAGCATGCCTATTGTAGTATTTTGTCATACATACACCAAGTTTCAAAAAAATTCTCAAATGTGTTATTTTGTAGGCTTCTCTTAGCGGCGCTGCATTACAATCACAATGCCAACCGCGAGACAGCACGGAGAAGTGATGGGACGGAGAAGTACTGTGTGCGGTATCCGCGCTTCAGAAAAGGTGCCCATGTGGTGCGTCCCATCAAAGAGGCAGCCTCATACGGTAAGCAGTGTCATGCAGTTCATATTTTGAGATGGCGCACGAGACATCTGTGATCAGTGGCAATGATCTTTATACAGTATTATTATTATTATTATGTCTGCAGGATATGCAACATCATTAATGAAGGCCCTTCGGGAAAGCTACAGTAATTCACTTGCAGCTCTTCGAGAGGTTAGCGCCAATTTGTCCTCCGATGCACCCGCCCCCATCGCCAAATCCTTCGAACAGGTTCCTAAGGAGGAAGCCGTCAGCCTCTACCTAGCCCGGCAGTCACGCTACACAAAAAAACTAATTTCACATTATTATTATTTTTCCACAGGCAAGTCCAATGATTTAGTTGTAAGTATTTATTTTAGTTGTTAGTTATTTCTTTCCTTCTGTCCCTGTCATCTCATTTGGTGGTGGTTTCTTGCATGCTGCATGTTTTGTTTTTTTCTTTGTGTGCTGTTGCTTTGGTTTTACTTTGCACAAAATCATAACTTTTTTCATCTTTGTAAGTGGCAATAATTGTCGTTGTACCCCATTCAAGGGGTCCTGCATGCTGCATGTCTGCTCCTCAGACTGTTATTTGCATGAAATTTGTTGTATGTAATTCAAAATAATTTACCAATCATTTTACCTGTGCCTTGTCAACCTCTGTGTGCGGTGTGTCTGGGCTCTCTGTGTGTCAGCTTGATGTGCTTTTGCATGAATCACTGCATATGCATTCGTTCGTGTGTGTGTGTGTGTGTGTGTGTGTGTGTGTGTGTGTGTGTGTGTGTGTGTGTGTGTGTGTGTGTGTGTGTGTGTGTGTGTGTGTGTGTGTGTGTGTGTGTGTGGTGTGTGTGTGTGTGTGTGTGTGTCTGAGAAAGAGAACCATCAGTTGACCCTCAGGTAAGACCACACTATTGCAGGCAAAAGAAACAATGTGCAAACGTTTCAGGTCTAGCCCTTCATCAGTGGGCTTTTTTTATTTAGATTTGTTTACTTCCAACCTGTGTCTTTGTTCAGTAATCTTTGTCCTTCTTCATAAATGTTTAAATGTTCAGTAACCATTACAAGCAATGCCAATAAACTGTTTTTTTCTTATCAAAATTCATGTGTTCTGTGTACTTTATAACATTTTAAAGGCAATTGGGCGATCAGAACAGAATAAGCAATATTTTTTATGCATTTTCATCCAAACGAGGCCATTGAAAGCCCTGATAGGTCTGGTCACCACTTTGGAAATGTTGACTGATGGTTGAAACCACACAAGAGGGTAGAGGCTTCCTTATACTCCTGCCTAAAACTCCATAAGCCCAGCGTATAGCTGCCTGGACGCAGTGTACCGGTATTGCCTAGGGATAAGTAGGAAAGACTCTTAAGTTTAAAACTCTGTAAGTAGGTTGGAAACGTCATTTTAAGCCTGTCTCTTATGCATGTTTATTGTGTATGCAACACATCTCCTGTCACCTATAGCTGTTGTTCAAAGGACTCAGTGTAAAAAGATTGGTAAAGTAAACAGAAAACATGAACATACTCGTGCGTGCTGGCTTTAAGGGGACCATGATCCTGCCTGAAGTGTGAGTATGCTATCTCTGACCATGCATTTATTTGTCTTTGACGGCCATCGGCTCTCTGTATTTCCTCATTCGTCCTCTCACGTCTAAACGGTTCGAAATTATATGGCTGTGGGCCATCATAAATGTTAACTGTGGGTCTTGCCACCTCTTCCTCATCCCAGTTAGACGCCATAGTCAGTGCTAGAACTAGTTCTAGAAGCTGAGAAAGGCTGAGGCTTCCTTCCACCACGTTTACCTCATGTGACATCATCGCCTAATTGCGTAAAAAATAACCGTTACTAACCAAAAACTACAAAAACTGGACTTTAACACCATTTTGGAGACATTTCTAACTTTATATACATATCTTGACTGCTTTATGTACCCATTAATCGACAGTGATGTTTAACCTGCACCATGGGCTTTAAGTAGTTTTGCACATGCTGATGTATCCCATTTTAGACATCTTAGAAATAGAAAGAACAACATTTATTTGAAATAGAATCATTTGTAACATTAGAAACATCTATACTGTAACTTTTTGTTAATTTAATTCATCCTTGATGAATAAAAGTATTGATTTCTTTTATTTATTTCCCCCACTAAGAATTAAATCAAATTTCTTAATGACCCCAAACTTTTGAACGGTAGTGATTAATATTACAAAAGATTTGTATTTCTGTTCTTTTGAACTTTCTATTAATCGAATAATCCAGAAAAAAATGTAAATAACTGTTTTCAACATTGATGATGAGACATGTATGTTTTTTAGCAACAAATCATCATATTATAGTGATTTCTGAAGGATCATGTGACACTGAAGACTGGAGTAATGATGCTGAAAATTCAGCTTTGATAACAGGAATAAATTATTAGTGGTGTCAACAATAATCGATTCGGCAATGCATCGCAATGCGGGAAATGCACAATTCAGCATCGATGCGGCAAAGTGCCATAATCGATTATTTCACTGTTTATTTTCTGGCCTTGGACAATAAAGTTTTGAAGTTTCAATTACTTCCGGGGGCATAATAACAACAATAAAGATGGCTGAGGTGGAGGGAGATGACGTTTGAAAATGCCATATTTAATACCCTGTACCAATCAATTTTATTTAATTTAATGACATTGATGTCAAAGATACAGGAGTTATAATAGCAGCCAATAAAATCTGTTGTTTAATATGCTTGTATTGCCTCATGACTGATGAAAAATGTGCCTTGTTGTGTGCAGTAGAATTTTGATGCATCGCAATGCATCGTAGAATCGAATTGAATCGAATCGTTACCTGGTGAATCGTAATCGAATCGAATTGTGAGGGCAGTGCCAATGCACACCCCTATAAATTATACTTTACTATATATTCACATGCAATAAAAAAAACCCTGTAATAACATTTCACAATATTACTATTTTTTTAAATGCAGCTTTTGTGAGCAGAGGAGAGTTTTAAAAAACATAGGCTACCTGATAAAAGTTGAATAACACCACTGGGAAAGGCATCAAATACTAAAGCAAACTCTTTAGTAGTTACAGAGATCTTATAATGATTAAGGAATTAGAGGAAAGAGTAATGTTCATTATTCTTAAATAATTGTCTGACCAATATTATACCGTTATTGTACCCGTTTCTGTAAAATAAAGATTTATTTTCAAACGTAATATATTTTCGCAGAGTTCTGTGGAGAAAAGTTATGTTTAAAAATTAGTTTGTGATAATCTATCGTTCATTTCGTCTCGCAGTGATGACGTCACCACCACCGGCGCGCGCGCGCTTCCCGGGTCTTTTGAGGTAAACAGTTAAATCGCGTAACTGCTATACAGTTTACACGGTTTACACATTTCATACAAATACAAAACGGTAAGATGTTAGCGAAATACTTAGGTTTTTAGGACAGGTTGTTAAGGTTTTAGGGAATCGGATTCAAATTACAAGGGTTGAGAATGTCATCGAGTGGCTGTCTTTATATTTAGATTTAAATTTAAATTACTGTTGTTATATTTTTCTGTATAATTTGTGTATTCTCTATATTTTTGTTTAATGAGTATTGATATGAATCATCACTATTATCAGAGCAGCTGAAAAGCCTCTTTATTTCATGTCAATAGATCCTGTTTTCACCTCATTCATTATGCTGATGTCTTCAGATCTGTAGCCTAAATGTCAACAGACTTAAGCAAACGACACGATCAGATATTGTGACATCTGCAAGATATAGGCAAGTTTTATAACTGCTTATTTCAATAATCTGTGATGAACCATGTTTCATACAACACAATAAACAAAGTTGAGTTAACTCAAGTCATTTGTTTCTGGCAAATCTGTTATATATTTTCATGCGTCTTAATACTTTTTTTTTATTCTTAATTGTTTTATAATGTGATTTTTTCACTATTAAAGTGATTTCTTCTTGTTTTTGTCAGATCTGCTCCTCCTCCTTCAGTGAAGCCCCTCCTCCTTCAGTGAAGCTCCTCCTCATTCAGTGAAGCCCTCCTCCTTCAGTGAAGCTCCTCGTCCTTCAGTGAAGCCCCTCCTCCTTCTGTGAAGCTCCTCTTCCGTCAGTGAAGCCCCTCCTCCGTCAGTGAAGCTCCTCCTCCTTCAGTGAAGCCCCTCCTCCTTCAGTGAAGCTCCTCCTCCTTCAGTGAAGTTTATTGAAGGACAGTGAGAACATGAGCGATCCAGAACACTGCAGAATGAAACGCACTGAAGAACAAAGAGGTTGGTGTTTATTCCTGATTCTTCATTAGTGAGAATGAAGAACATTAAGGTTATAAAGCAGTTCATCAGATTTAGATCTGTTATAGGAAGAAAAATCTTAAGAGTTGTGAAATAAAATTAAAGCAACAAATAATATGAACCGGGTCACGGTGCATTTTTTTTAAACAAGGAGGTTTGTTATCTGAAAGTCAATATATGTATTATCTGAGCTGTATTATTATATGTATTATATACTATTTATTTAGTATATTTTACATCTGGTTTTACTGCAACCAGGTTACCAAAATTATGGAAATGTCTTAATACATTTTAGGGCATTCCAAAATTGTGTTATTAAAACACCAACATTTAATTATACAGGTATAGAATATCATCAAAAAGTTGATTTATTTTAAGAATTCAACTTAACAGGTGAAACTAATATATTATATAGACTCATTACATGCAAAGTGAGATATTTCAAGCCTTTATTTGTTATAATTTTGATGATTATGGCTTACATCTTATGAAACCCACAAAATCAAAATCCCAGAAAATTAGAATATTACATGAAATCACACAGTAATTACACAGGAATACCATGGTCATTGAACCAGGTTTTGGTTCTTTTGGCAGTGTGGACAGGTGCAAATCCTGCTGGAAAATGAAGGAAGCATGAAGTGCTCTGGAAATGTCCTGGTAGACGCTGCGTTGACTCTCGATTTAATAAAGCACAGTGGACCAAAGTCCTCTTTTCTGATGAGAGCAAATTTTGCAACTCATTTGGAAACCAAGGTCCCAGAGTCTGGAGGAAGAATGGAGAGGCACACAATCCAAGATGCTTGAAGTCCAGTGTGAAGTTTCCACAGTGTGTGTTGGTTTGGGGAGCATGTCATCGGCTGGAGTTGGTCCACTCAACGCAGCGTCTACCAGGACATTTCCAGAGCACTTCATGCTTCCTTCATTTTCCAGCAGGATTTGCACCTGTCCACACTGCCAAAAGAACCAAAAACTTTTATTTGTAAAAAATACAAATAACTAACAACTTCCATATCTGTATCTATAACTTTGCTTTTTTCTGGGATGCTTAGTCAGATTTTGTGGGCATTTAGAGAGGAAGAGAGAGGGGGTATAGAGATTATTAGATTCATTTCTCTGTAATTTTTGCTAAATTATTTTAAACAGATTAAGAAAGCCACCACTACTGGTCACCAGTGTTGTGCAAGTTACTTCCAAACTGGAATACATTATATATTACATGTTACTGTTATTTAAAAGTAATTCATTACCTTACAATATTACTGTCTCAGAATTGTAATGCGTTACATTACTCCTGTATTACTTTTGAGTTACTTTCATCAAAATAACTATACAGAAGTAGAACTTAACATTCTAAAATGACTAGGCTAACTATATGCGATATGAAACCGAAATCGCGACACTCAGATCCACGTACCTGCAGAATCGCGACACACCCCTTCCAACTCCAAGAGTTATCCATACCGTCCAGATCCAATGCTACCACATCTTTAAATTACTATTAGTATTATTTGAAGTTAACTTAACATTATAAAATACGTAGATCTACGTCTTAAAAAAAATTTGAGGATAAATTATTTAAAATTTGGGAATTCCAGCGTAATGGACATGACATTTGCTGTCAAAACTTGAAAAATAAATTCTCAGAAAATGCATTAATACCAAAATATTGAAACGTCTGTTTATCCATAGGCACCTCCCTGAAAGGAGTCCAGACATTAGAAAAATATCAGTCTACACATGCATTTTATATTTAATATTAGGGAAATAGACAGTCAAGCGTGACAAAAAAAAAAAAAAACTTTAACTTTTAGGAGGCAACGATTTTTGTTGTAATTTTGTGAATTACACTGCGCAAATCGGATGAAGAAGGGTTGGCTCTCCAGTCTCCACAGAACATAAAATATTCATTTTATTTTATTTTTCGTGTTCGCATTTATGAGGAAAAACAATGTTACAGACGTGACAGTTCTCCGTTATGGACGCGAGCGCTCTGAAGCGGCACTAAAAGACTGCTTTAAAACTTCCACAAAGACCTTACACAGAAGACACAAAGCCTTTCTTTAAAGTGAATTTCGTTTTGTATTAATTGTATCTTAATTTTAATCAATGATTGATCAACCAATTGCCTGTCTGGATTTTATAAATAAGAAGTAGGCTAAATATAGACAATTATAAATAATCACGACACGGAGGAAAATTCACTCATAGCCTCAGCGTATAAGGTAGCCTATTCACGGACCTGAAAAATATATCTATATTGAAATGTCTACGTGTAAAACAGAACAATTCAAAACGAAAGAAAACAGACTGCTCTCTGCTCATGAAATGAAATGTGCATTTCTCTCTGGTGCACTAGCCTACTGCGAAGATCGCGAGTCACCATCGTCAACTTCATCTTGACTTTATTAATAAACAATTAAAATGTCTCCTTGCTATATTTGACATATTCATAATCATTGCTTTTGCCGGTTCTTTGTGACAACTTTTAGGTGCTTTATTGGCAGCGCCACCGACCTTGAATGCGTCACCACCGCATCAAAAACATGACTGCGTGATGAAAACATGAAAAATAGCACATAAACATAGCCTAACTGTTTAGAAAGAAAACACAGAACGAATAGCCTAATGCGCACGTCCATCTCGCGAATGGACAGTCTTCTTCATGCCATATTCACCCATTAGCCGCTTCTAACATTCGTGGTATTCATATACGCACTTTCATGAGGCTCCTTCTCCACTGGCCAGCGCGAGCACAGAGGCCGAAATCATACCTCACGGCACTCCTGTAAAAAATAAATCGCTACAAATATATCAGACGCTGCCATATAGTTTTTATTAACAGGCTTGGACACCACACGCGATTGACTGACCACGAACAGGTAATTTAGCCTACTTGCATTTTTCATTTGTTAATGTCTCGCGGTCTTGCTGTGTAGCCTAGCTATTTTTTTTTTTTTTACAATTAAATCTAAAAGTCTTTTATAACTTGTAACGCAAGCCTTACTGAACATGTACCGAGTAAAATATTACTGAAAATTGATTAGTAATGCCTTACACTACTGCGTTACAGCAAAAAGTAATATGTTACTGTAATGCATTACTTTTGTAACGCATTACTCCCAACACTGCTGGTCACATCTATATGGTTAGATCGATTTGTTTAGATCCAGTGAAGTCTGTCCCACCATGTACCTAATATAAATAAATAAAATATCTCCAGTTAACTAGCAGAGCATTCATTTAGTTCGCTATTAAATAAGAAATCTAGCACTAAAATGTGATTTTGAACTCAAGCTGAGCGCTCGTTGCTGAGGGATCAATCCTCGGCCCGGTATTGTTTATCCTGTAAATGTTACCTCTGGCCTCCATTTTTAATAAACACGGAGTATCTTTTCATTTATACGCTGATGATACTCAGATCTACTTTCCGTTAAAACATAACAATAAAAATGGTTTACAATCCCTGTTGGCCTGTTTAAATGAACTTAAGCTTTGGCTGTCAAGTAATTTTCTAAATTTAAATAAAAATAAAACCGAAATCATTTTATTTGGGCCCAGGGAAAACTGTGTTCTTGATGTTGACCGTGGTCCACTTGCCCCTTATGAAACTCAATGCGCTAGAAATCTACTTGGTTACTCACGTAACCTCAGTTCCCTGAGTTAGGGAACGAAGTATTGCGTAGCTATACGCCAGTGGTTCTCAATCTTGGTCCTAGGGAGCCACTGCTCTGCACATTTTATATGTCTCCTTTATCTGACACACCCACTTCAGTTAATAAAGCTCTTTCCTAACGAGCTGATGATCTGAATCAGGTGTGTTAAATGAGGGAGACATACAAACTATGCAGAGGAGTGGCTCCCTAGGACCAGGATTGAGAACCACTGCTATACGCAGTGGGAAAACTCCTTTTCCTCGATTTTACTGAACCTTATGTAAAACGCATTTGCAGCTGCACAGCTAACACCCTGAGCGTCTCGCTCGCTCATAGGCTGCGCTGCAGCAACTGCACATCCAATGGCGCGGGCGACTCTGACGTGCGACCAATGAGATCACTCTACGTCATTACACGTCAGAGCCCGTCATAGGGGCGATGCTTAGCCTATATAAGCCCCTGAATTCGCCAAAATAGCAGGTTTATACGACTGAAGCAACAAATATCCAGTTAAAATAGTGCGGCCGGCTATGCAATACTTCGTTCCCTAACTCAGGGAACTGAGGTTACGTGAGTAACCAAGTAGTTCCCTTTCGAACGGTCACTTCGTATTGCGTAGCTATACGCAGTGGGAACGCTATGCAAAACGCCGCACTGAATAACTGGTTGCCACTGCAACTCAGGACCCCTGAGCATACAGAACAAGCCATAAACCACTTAATATGTATACACTAAACCCGACACCGTCAGGTTTAAGTGAATACACCAGTAATTCCTGACAGGGTCAAGAATATGAAATACCACCGGCCTTAGCGGTTTTATAATATGAATATTTTAACCGGCAAGAAGCGGGTTTATATACATATATATAGGGAATGTGATTACGCACAGTAACAAATAATGATAAGACCAGACACTGTCGGGGCCATAATCATACCGAAAGCACCCCTGCCTGTAGGGAGGGTACCTCCAAATTATAGAATTTCATAAATGTGGACGGCGAGGCCAAGCCGGCCGCATCACAAATGTCTTGAATGGGAAAACCAGATGACCACGCCCACGACGAGGCCATGCCTCTGGTCGAATGGGCTTTGACACCTATAGGGCAATCCTGGCCCGCTGCGGTATAAGCCTTAGAAATGGCCTCCACTATCCATCTAGACAGTCTCTGTTTAGTGACAGGATCCCCTTTGGATCGACCACCAAAGCAGACAAAAAGCTGTTCTGATTGTCTAAACGATGCAGAATGCTCCAGATAGATTCTCAGCGCCCTGACAGGGCAGAGAAGATTAACCTCCCCATCCTCTGTGGAAGGGGGAAGGGCTAACAATACCACCACCTGCGCTCTGAACGGCGTTGAGTGCACTTTGGGTACATAACCATGCCTGGGCTTGAGGATGACTCTGGAATCACCAGGACCAAACTCCAAACATGCTGGGCTTACAGAGAGAGCCTGCAGATCTCCCACTCGCTTGATAGACGCCAATGCCAACAGGAGAGCAGTCTTTAGCAAGAGAAGTTTAAGATCAACCGACTGTAGCGGTTCAAAGGGCGGACCCCTCAAAGCCCCTAGGACCCTAGATAGGTCCCAGGATGGCACAGAAGGAGGTCTGGAGGGGTTAATCCTCCTAGCACCCTTCAAAAATTTCACAACCAGGTCGTTTCTTCCCAGTGACTGACCGGCTACGAGAACATGGTGAGCTGCAATAGCGGCCACATACACCTTGAGTGTGGACGGGGAGCGACCCGCGTCCAACAGCTCTTGTAGGAATGAGAGAACCACTGATATGTCACATGAGTCTGGAATCAGACGGTTTTTTCGAGCACCAGCCGAAAAAAAAACGCCCATTTTGAAGCATAAAGGCGCCGAGTTGACGAGGCCCTAGCTTCAGATATAGTATTCAACACCTTCACAGGAAGGCCCCCGGATACCGGTTCAAGGGCCACACATGAAGGGCCCACAGGTCGGGTCGCGGATGCCACAACGATCCCTTCGCTCTCCCTGGCCCGTTTGATGACTTGTGGAATCATCGAGAAAGGGGGAAATGCATACAGGGGGCGGTTGGGCCACACGTGGGCCAACGCATCCCTGTCCTTCGAGAAGAACAGATTGCAATGGGTGTTGGTCTTTCGAGGCGAACAGGTCGATTTCGGCCCTGCCAAACACTTCCCATATCAGACTGACCGTCTGTGGGTTCAGGGACCACTCGCCGAGGGGAGTGTTGCCCCGTGAGAGCATATCCGCGCCCAAATTCTGGACGCCCGGGATATGTGCAGCCCTCAGAGAGCTCAGATTGTTCTGCGCCCACAAGAGGAGATCTCTCGCCATAGCATGTAGGCCACCTGACCTGACGCCCCCTTGGCGATTTATGTAGGCCACCACTGACATGTTGTCTGTGCGGACAAAGATGTGATGACCCTTGAGGCTTGACAGAAAAGCATTCAGGGCCAGACCAACTGCTTTCATTTCCAGACAGTTGATGTGTAAGCTCTGCTCCGTGCTCGACCAGAGGCCGGAGCTAGGCGTGCCCTCGTGTAATGCCCCCCAACCAGTGTTGCCACAGTTACTTTGAAAAAGTAACTTTACAAGTTACTTGATTTTAAAAGTAACTAAGTTACTTTACAAGTTACTTGATTTTAAAAGTAACTAAGTTACTTTACAAGTTACTTTTATTAGTTACATTCAGCAGTTGCCGACAACACCCCCGGCACCTTAACATAAAAATGACAACTGGTTTTGCCAACACTCACTTTATTGGAAGTGTATTTTTAACAGTAACATCAACAATCTATCTCCTGACATTTAAAAACTATTTCCTGAAAAAAACACATGTTTTTGCAAAAAATAAAGACAGTCTTTCTTGACTTCACTTAATATAAATACTTGTTTTTATAAAAAATAAAATAAAGAGTCTTTCTTGACTTCACTCGTTTTAATAAAAAACAATAAATACTCGTTTTAATAAAAATAATAGTCTTTCTTCACTTTACTTAACATAAATACTCGTTTTAATAAAATAAAATAAAATAAAAATAAAATAAAATTTCTTGACCTGTCATATTTAACTGTTAACATTGTAATGACAAAACTTACTATTTATAATCTACATTTTTTAGAAATGTAACTATTAATTTTTTAACATGTTTTATCAACCTGAACCTGTTGTTCACAGCATTAGAGCAGCAAGGAGTGGTTTTACAAAACAAAACAAGTGTATAACACCACATGTAGGCTAATATCATAACTACTTTTGTTACTTTGGCCTAATCTTATGTTGTAATCCCATGTTATGAGTGAAACAGTGGAGTGAGGCGAGTAAACCAGTGGTTGTACCTCATTAACAGAAGCTTCTCAAACCTTTTGTCAGAAAGTCTATTTCTTTTAGGAGTGAGCACCAAACCTCCCAGACTGAAAAGCTGCTCCACAGGAGCACTTGATGGAGTTGGAGTGTTATACTTCAAGAAAATTTGCTTTATGTTTGAAAACTGATGCAGAATCTGAAGGTCATAGGCTGACCTCAGGTAGTCCATGACTTCCTTTTCTGTAGAATAGGTCTCCTCTGGCTCTGCCTCAAAAGTGAAAAAGTCCATCTCACCTTGGCTGGCAGATGTGGTGGGCACACTGGCAGGGCTCTGTGCTGTAGGAGCAGTTGTACGGCGGCACTCTGCTATCAGAAGCTCTTTTACTCGCTCCCTCCTGCCTGCATCTCTCAGCCATCTGAGTTTGAATTTTGGACAACTGACAGCTGCGAGAAGGGCATCTTTGTCGTCCAGCACACCGCCAAAACGAGTCTGGATAGCCTGAAAAAATATAATATTTATTAATGCCTACAAGACCTACTATTTATTATGTCATTGAATTACTTACAAATCATGCTTAATGTGGGTTCAATATTATGGATTTAATTTTGTTTTAGATTACTTACTGACATTAGTATTTTTTTTTTAATCATCTTTTGCAATGATAATGTATATTCTGTTCTCGGTTCATGACTAGTGTGATGCAAGAAATTTTAACTAGCTTAAAAGATGGAACATACCTGCACTATGGCATCTGGAAGGCCTGCAGTCATCCTGGAGAGGGAATCTTTCACATCCATAGTCTTCTGCATCAGAACTTCAAGTGTGGGCAGTAAAGTCCCATAAGGACAGTCACCTTGTAAAATATCAAGTGCTGCAGACAGAGGCTTCATGGCGGTGCAGTACTCATGCAGAAACTGGTACTCTTTGTCTTTAAAGCACTTAACTCCCAACTTGGTGCACAGAGTATTCAGCGCACACATGGGGATTTCTGCAATTCTCTTTACAGCATCAAAAAATGAATTCCACCTAGTGGATGTTGGTACCAGGAGCTTTCTTTTGCTGACTTCCTCCACTGTTTCTGATGCAAGGGTAGATCTGCTTGATTTGGTCCAAAGAGCTGTGCATTTTGCTGTGCTGCTCCTATACACAGCCTTGCTCTCTGCATTAGAAGTTAAATATTTATCCACATCATTTGTGGAAATTAGGTTGATGGTGTGTGAAGCACACCTGTGGTGCGGGGGAAGAGAAAGCTGGCATTCACTTGCATCCTCAGCTGAGAGGATTTCTGACATATCTAAAAAAGTGACATCATCATTTGTGGCGGTGGACTCTCCCTCCTCCGTCTCGTCATCGTCGGACTCTGTGACAGGCTGATAGACTTTAAACGCCTTGACAAAGTTGGATCCGTTATCAGTCACTGTTGCAACTACTTTGTTGAGTAGTCCATATGAGGAGTGAATGTTTTCGATTTCTGCACCAATGACATCATACGTGTGTCTACCGCGAATTCTCCTACATGCCAATGCAGCCTTGTTGCGCTCTAATGTGGATCTACTGATCCAGTGGAGCGTTACTCCCATATAACTTCTGTTGTTAGCAGTCCAAATATCCGCGGTAGTTGACACAAAGTCGACATCATTCAGCGCGGCCTTCAGATTTCTCTCCATCACTGCATACTCCTCCTCCAAGTAAGAAGAAAAAGCTGTTCTGTGAGGAAGCGCGGCATTGACAGTAGTAGGGATCTTGTTTATTATGGCACGAAACGAAGGCGAATCCACCGTGTTTAATGGCAGCATTTCATCCACAACAAACTGCCCGACCAACTTCTTCAACTCCCCCCCACTTACTGGTTTTGCACCGAAGTCCAGCTTTTGTTGTTTGGGTGGTGGGGGACCTGCTCTCTGCTTCGCATCACCTGGCGTGATTTTCTCCGTAAGTTTGACTGTGTGGTGCTGCGACTCCAAATGTTTTTTCAAATTTGACGAAGTGTTTCTGTAGGTAGATAACACTTTGTCGCCACCAGCACAGAGTTTACAACGGACCTTAATGTTGTCACCTTTAGCTGACACAAACTCAAAATAGTGACTGTATTTCCAGCTAGAAAACGCGCATCTCTCTCCTCCCTCCATTGTTGTTTACGTTTGTGTCGCTGCGTGGTACACGTGGCGTGAACCTCATGCTGAAAACGTGACTTGTCGCGCGCACTCCCCGAGATGCAAGAAGAAATAAATATATATTTTTACTAAGGAAAATGATAAAAATAGTAACGCACAGTGACTTGGATAAGTAACTTTAATCTGATTACTGGTTTTGAAATAGTAACGCGTTAGATTACTCGTTACTGAAAAAGTGGTCAAATTAGAGTAACGCGTTACTAAGTAACACGTTACCGGCATCACTGCCCCCAACCCAGGTTGGATGCATCTGTAAAGACCCCTTTCCTTCTGGAAATTGTCCCCATTATCACACCCTCTTGGTACCAGTCCTGAGCCCGCTAGGGAACCAGGGTCCTTAAACAACCGTGATTCACCCTGATGCGTAAGCTGCCTGACTGCCATGCATATGTTGGCACCCGGCGTTTCAGCCAGTGCTGCAGTGGACGCATGCGCAGCAATCCCATGCGGAGCACCGGTGATGCTGCTGCCATGAGACCCAGTAGCTTCTGAAATTTCTTCAGAGGCGCGCGCTCTCGCTCTCTGAACGAGGATGCCAGCGCTCGCACTGAGAGCGTGCGCTCTGGTGTGAGCCGCGCTCTCATTGAGTCTAAAACTATGCCCAGAAAGATCACACTCTGACAGGGGGATAGTTTGCTCTTTGAAACATTGATCGTGAGACCCAAGCATTCCAAATGGCCGAGAATCAGATCTCTGTGAGCTATTAGTTCGCCTCTCGACTGCGCTAGCACCAGCCAGTCGTCGAGGTAATTCAGCACACGCACTCCTCTCTGTCTCAGAGGAGAGAGCGCTGCATCCACACACTTCGTGAAAGTGCGGGGTGCCAGAGACAGACCGAACGGCAAAACTGTGTACTGACAAGTCGAAGGCGAATCTCAAGAATGGCCTGTGACGAGGGTTTATTTGAATATGAAAGTAAGCATCTTTCAGATCCATCGTAACAAACCAATCCCCCGGGTGAATTTGCGCAAGGATCTGTTTGATAGTTAACATTTTGAAGGGACATCGCATGAGCGCCCTGTTCAAATGTCTAAAATCTAGTATGGGTCTGAGACCGCCGTCTTTTTTCGGAACCAGAAAATAACGGCTGTAAAAACCCGCTTGCTTCAGCGCAGGGGGGACTAATTCTATCGCCCCTTTTGCTAATAATTTCTGCACTTCGGTGCGAAGCACGTGACCCACGTCGCTTCTCACCGAGGTCTCGATGACCGCCTGAAACTTTGGGGGTCTGCGAGCAAATTGGAGCGAGTAGCCTCGCTTTATAATGTTTATGACCCAACTCGACACACCGGGGATAGTTTGCCAGGCTAGAACCCGTGTGGCTAGGGACTGACACACTGAAAGGGGGGAGCCACCTAACATAGGGGGATCTGAAACCCTTATAATGTGATTTGTGCATACATTGAGTGCTTGACTGACTGTACAGGCATTTGCGTGTGGGGAAGTCAGTGTTATCACAGGGGAGGGGCCACCTATCTGAGGGGGACCGTGATTGGGGGGCGCTGATCTCCTTCGAACCAGACCGGCGACAATCGAGCGGGAGAAAGCGAGGCACGCGGGGACGTGGCCGGCGTGCGATCGCTTACATCCATGCTCTCGGGCTGCCGTTGGCTGCGGCACTTCTTCCTCATAGTTTGAGGAAGGACAGAGGGAGGAGGTGCGGGCGAAGCGGCGTCTTCATCCCTGGCGAGAGCTAGCCGAGTCCGCAGTGAGGAGATGGGCATGCTCTCACAGGCCGCACATCCGCCGGGGAGAAGGCCTTCTCCGCGTGGTCGAGTCCCAGGCATGAAATGCATCTTGCGTGGTGATCGGCCTCGTGCAGCTTGCGCGCGCACGTGGCGCAGTGAGACATATTGAGCAATGAAGTAAAAAAGGATATCGCTGGATAGCCACAGGTGAGACGGCGTCAGGGGACGAACGGCTGAGAAGACGTAATCCGCTGAATAATGCTCGCTCAGGCTGAAGGGCTTGTTCTACGGCGAAGGCTCAGTGAAATAGACAGAGACATATAGTTTGTCGCTGAAGGAGTAAAATCTGCTATTTTGGCGAATTCAGGGCTTATATAGGCTAAGCCTCGCCCCTATGACGGGCTCTGATGTGTAATGACGTAGAGTGATCTCATTGGTCGCACGTCAGAGTCGTCCGCGCCATTGGATGTGCAGTTGCTGCAGCACAGCCTATGAACGAGCGAGACGCTCAGGGTGTTAGCTGTGCAGCTGCAAATGTGTTTTACATAAGGTTCAGTAAAATCGAGGAAAAGGAGTTTTTCCCAGTGCGTATAGCAACGCAATACGAAGTGACCGTTCGAAAGGGAACTGGGCTTTCTGTTCAATCGTAACCTAAAATTTGATAAACAGATCAGTGCTGTTGTAAGATCATGCTTTTTTTCATCTTCGCCAACTTTCTAAAGTGAAACCTTTTTTAACCAAGAGTAACTTCCAAACAGTGATCCATGCTTTTGTTACATCACGTTTAGACTATTGTAATTCTCTTTATGTCGGTGTCTCTCAGACTTCCCTCTCCCGTCTACAGCTAGTGCAAAACGCAGCTGCTAGACTTCTCACTTGGACCCGTAAGTACGAGTCTATCACCCCGGTTTTATCATCACTGCACTGGCTACCTGTCAACTTTAGAATTGATTTTAAAATTTTATTATTTGTTTATAAAGCACTCAACAATTTGGCCCCTCAGTACCTTACTGATCTACTTCGCCCGTACACTCCCTCTAGAAGTCTGAGATCTAGCGATCAATGTCTACTCATCGTGCCTAGATCGAGACTTAAAGGGTACCTATCATGGCATTTAAAATGTTCCTAATAATGTTCTGGGAGTCCCCAACCACATTTTTACATGCATGCAATGACAAAAAACACTTTTGTTGTCTTATAATATGCATTTATTTTTACCTGATTTGCTCACCGACTCCCTAATGATTCGTTTGACGACTCATTTGTCCAAACCCCTCCTTTGCGTGACGCTAATCGGCGGTGATTGGTCAGATGACCCAGTCAGTTATATTTTGCGTTAGCCCAAAGCTTAAACATATTGATAAAGCACTGCAGTACTACAATACGCTTCACATAATTTCACATATTTCAAAAAACAAAAAAAATGACATCGGAGACCTAGAAGCTGCTGAGCGTAACTCTCACTCTCTCACACACACACGCACGCACACACACACACACACACACACACACACACACACACAACATAAAAGCAACAATTATTAATAGTACTTACAGGTTGTGATTCGGAGGAGGAAGCTGATCCAAATAAACTTGGTATTGAACGTTCCTTCAGTATCAGGCGACTCGCGAATACACCATAATCCACACAGCATTTGTGTTTGTGAAGCGATCGTCATTAAAATAACGCGAACACAGCTCAAGGTGGCTATACTTGTGTGGTATAGTTGTAAATATAAACTCTAGCCACTGAGTCTTCACATGCTTGTCCCTGGGCAGTGAAAAAAAAAGTTTGCTTTTGATTCGCACTTCAGAACAGAGTCTCGTCGACATGTTGTTGTCAGGTTTCTCTGTCTGCTCGGCGCGCGCACTGAGTGGGCGTGTCGAATTCAAATAACTTGTGCAAGTGACGTACGAAAGTGCATCGTTCGTCTATCGATTCATATCAGCGACTCAGAGTCGACTCTTACTTTTGAGAGACAATAACTTTGTATACGGTGAACTTTCATATTTAAAACTTTGCAGGATGTTTTTGTTCACTTAGATCTATGTTACACACTACATGAAAGGTAATTTTCAAAATTCCATGATAGGTACCCTTTAAAAAGTGAGGTGATCGCGCCTTCGCAACTGCGGGCCCTAAACTTTGGAACAGTCTACCTCTCCACATTAGATTAGCCTTATCTGTTTCCTCCTTCAAATCTTCTTTAAAGACATATTTATTTTCTTTGGCCTTTAATAATGCTTAATTTTGGTAATTATTGTTTATCTATTGTTGTGTTTTCCTTTACTGGTGGTTTTTATTATTATTTTGTTTTATTCCGTCCTGTACGGCACTTTGGTCAGCCTTGGTTGTTTTTAAATGTGCCTTATAAATAAGTATTGTATTGTATTGTGAAGCGGACGATCTGACGGGTTTTAAAAGATTAAATACAACTCGAAACTAAAAAACAGACCGGCCTCTATTTGAGAGCGGCCTTTATTTACCCAAACCTGTCGCCACACCGGCGTGTAAAAGAGACATGCGTCTATTTGGGACTTGGCTATTATTTGAAGTTTTACGGTACTCTCGCAGAGAGAGCAACCTCCAGCATAGAGTGCGGTTCAGTTTTTTTCTGCCCTACTCATTTAATAAAATGTATATCAGTTCATGGTTTGTGTGTGTATAAGAGAGAAAGAGAAAATGTCAGTATTTCATTGAGACTAGAGATTAAGGGTGTATTCACACCAGGAAAGTCCGATAGTTCACTTGCTTTGGTCCGGACCAAATAATTTTTTTTTTCTTTTCTTTTGGTACGGTTCGCTTTCACACTGCTCTTTTTGCAAGTGAACCAAAATTTGTAAACAAAACCACACGTGTGCTAAGGTCGTCCATTCATTGGACAAGGATTCTCAAGTAGGGAAATCAGGAAGTGCAAAAAAGGCTCAGCATGGAGATATTTCGTACTGCAATATTTGAGGAGCTCTTTTCCAAAACGCGATAAATCCATTTCAATAGTTTTCAGGAAAATTACATTTTTTACCTAGACCCACACATCTTGTGAATATTCAATTTATCTTGTTAATAATGTTTTTTTTCCTCAGTCTGAACATGTTGAACAATGATTATTAAATTAAACAACAATATTGTTGATGATAAATTCAAAGTAAATTTTTTTTCTTCAAAACGCTATAAATCCACACAAAAAATGGATGATTTTGCCCACTTAATTAAGTTTTGTTTTGTAGAAAGCCTTTCTTTAAAGTGGATTTCGTTTTGTATAAATTGTATCTTAATTTTAATAATGTTTTCATTAACCAATTGCCTGAATTCAATAAATAAGCAGCAAATAGACAATATAATCATGACATGGAGGCGTCGCCGCCGGCACTTGCATTGCACGCGAGCTGGAGCGCATCTCATCATAAATTAACCGAAATTCAGCGTAGCCTATGCTTCACAGCAGACATGAGAAATTTATCTATATAGAAAGATTGAAATGTCTTTAAACGAAACAATTAAAAACGAAAATAAATAGCCTACTCTCTGATTATGCAATCCATTACACGCATTTCTCTCTATAGGCGCGTACAGAGATGCTGATCGTCAGTTTCATCTTTGCAGACACTGACACACAGAAAACAGTTGATTAATAAAAAATAAAATAAAAAATTCGATTTTCGAACGATATTCGACTTTTGCTCTTTGATCGTCGAATGGCAGTAATTATAATATAGACAGAAACCTTTGGCAGCAGCATCTACCCCCATGTGTAGGTCTCACTGGCTCATCAAGGCCATCAAAAGTATTATCACCGTTTAAAGCACTCATTTTGAGGAATGAATGAACATAAACAAACCTCTGTTCAGCGCGCCGATGTTGGATTGCGTATAACGCTCACTGAAGTCTGATTTGTCTATAGGATTTATCGCGTTTAGGCTAAAAATAGGTTTGGCGCTTATCGCGGTTTGGAAAAGAACTGCATCTTGCAGTACATTTTAAACAAGGAAATATAGCGATTTGGCATGAAACATTGATGGAGCAGTGAATAGGTTCAGAACACAGCGCAGAAGACGGATAAGGTATAAAGTTTTCATTCGTGGAGAGGGGCTATGTTCACAGATTCAAATATGAGATTCTTAATACTGCTAACGAGTGCTGTCAATGTTAACGCTTGCGATACAGTTTGTCCAGTTTAACGCAGCATCATCCTTGTATTGTAACTATCGCATTATATGAACTGCAAAAGCTTTGTTTGCATCTATGCACGATTAAACTAAAGAGAACGCTCTGTATGTGAATGTCCTAATGCACACTCATTCATTCATTCCATTCCAATGATGCACACACCGTGACACACGACACACAGAAAGACGCGCAACAGTATCGTGTGGCCAGACAGCGCGCCGGAATGGAATGTAGTAGGCTACAACAGATCTTTCTTGCAATTGGGTCGGTTCATGTTCACACCGTAAACGAACCGTACCAGAGTTCGTTTGGAACCGTACCGAGACCACCTCTTCAGCTGGGTCTCGGTTCGGTTGTTTGGTCCGCACCCGAGTTCGATTGCTGTATTCACACCTGCCCAAAAGGTCCGCACCAAGGGGGTAAACGAACTAGAGTTCGATTCAATCGAACCAAACAAGACAGTGTGAATACACCCTAAGTAAACTGCTTAAGTATTGTAGATCTTGTAGTATTAATTTTCACATGCAAATACACATTGTTGGTTAAAAACAAGAAAGTTCTCAAAATCTGTTTGAATATATCTTACCCAGATACAATAGTGCTATTTTCTGATTGGCTAACAACATCAGACGAACAACACGAGAGGAGACGCGCTTGATTCCTGCCGGTTCCACAGTGAGTGAGAGCGGCATGGCCAGAGTTTTGGGCGCTGCGGCATATTAAATATACAAATAGTTTTTCAGCGTGAGAAATACAATGTGTGGCGGGAGAGCGTGACAAAAGACCGAAATGAGTGACTGTCACGCTCAATGCGTGACACTTGAGAGCCCTGCTGTTGCGCGGTGGCATCACACGAATAGTTTTGATTGAAACTAATTTGTTTAAAAAGTAGGCTATAGCAGTAACAAGGCAGGTTCGCATAAAATCATTATGACATATGAAATTATTTTTTTAATCTAACGAGCATCTGGTTTGGCGATGCAAAAACGGACTGCTTATTGTTTTTTTCTTCTATGTTAACTGTGTTAAAAAAACGACGAAAACATGTTACTTGTTCAATTAATAAACAGTTAGTTTGATGACAAATCACTAAAGATGAAATTGGCCTCCCTTTCTGTCATTGTGAGTGTGCGTTTTTTTGTTTTTTTTTGATTTTCGAACGATATTCGACTTTTGCTCCTCGATTTTCGAATGCCATTTTTGGCAGAAATTCACATCCCTAATAATGAGGAGTCCAACATGTTCCCAAGAGATCCACCGGAATAGCCTCCGAACAGGGCTTCTTTTAACTTCTAGAAAAAAAATTTTTTTTTTGTACAAACTAAAACATTTTTATTAATACGGGGAACTGCCCATAATGCCTTACGCCCGTTTAACACCACAAGCGTGAGCGGCGCTTGAGCAGCGCGTCAGCGTAACTGCATCGTCACTGCAGCTGCAGACGCGCAAGAGTATTCACACTGGAAGCGTTGTGTACAGTGTCACAGCAGCGGCTCCAAAGCTATATACAAGCAAGCAATTCTTTACAAAGACAACTATAAATTTGTTTTTAGAAGTTGGTCATTTATAAAATTGATAGTCTTGAAAGTTTGTTATGGGGAGGTGTACAACATTCTCATATTTAAATGGTAAATAACAAAACAACACAGAAAACAGCCCCAATCTTGTCGTTTCAGTCATACTTTTGATAAGTTTACAAAGACTGCAAAGTCCGCGGATAAAAACAAGCAAATAAAACGCACACTCTTGTTTGAATTTGGTTGTGCCAGCCTATGTAGCTGTCTGTGTATTACATAAACTAAAAGAAAGTTTATATATAATATTTTCTGGCTAGTTTACTTTAGTTTAGTTTTTATAATACACCATATTTTCACACAAACGACAAGCGCTCGCTCTCTCGTGTCTCCGCTATGCAACCATGAACAGCGGCGCGTCTGGAAAAACAAGCTCGCACGTCTCTTCTATAAGCGCGCTTCCCGCGCGCCTACATTTGAAATTTGCACGCGCAAAAAAACGTGCTATGTAAACGGCCCTTTATGGCAACGTGACATTAGCCTAATTCAAAATGTTTCCATATGTGGCTCTTTCCTCCTTTCTTGTCAACAAGTGGATTCAGAGCCACCGCATTAGCAGCGCCGGTCGCCATGTCTCAGTGTTTTTATGAAGAGGACGCAGTCATGCAACTGTGCACCTTTCAGACAGCGCGTCAAGGACCGGATGAACCCGGTATTCGGTACCTAGAAAAGCTGGTACCGTAACCGTTCATTTTTTTTAGTACCGACTTGGTACCGAAGTACCGAGTTTTTTGACAACACTATTTTGTGCATTTCGGGCACTTTTTGTCTGAAATCATATTTATTTTGTCCAACAAAAGTGAGCTTTCACTTTAATTGAGCGTCAGCAGCACAGCAAAAATAGACTCGGCGCCAAAACCCCACGCACAGGGGTATATCACACACAGTAAACAAATCCTTAAAAAAAAAAACTTTGCAATGAACATGCTTTGTTTTAAATAAATCACACACAGTATAAACAACTGTAACAAAAAAAAAACAACAACTTTGCAATTTACAACGCGCAAACTGGGTGCCGGTGCGGTGAGACGTACATGCTCAGGCAGATTTGGCTTGAAGTCGTTCATGCTCGGTTACGGTGCCGCGCACGCTGTTACAAAAAGGCGTGCACACAGCCAAGCAAAATGGGGTTTTGCTGGTCTTGCGTACCCAACACGCCAATTTTGCAGCGTGCACATTCGCGCTCGTGCGGACCTCTATGATGCGGACGCGTCGAGTATAAACAAGGCTTTACTCCGTGTCAGTAAATATTTAGTACAGTAACTTGGTTCATATTTAAATCAATAATGTCTCATATCTGTATGTACTAGTAATTCTATACAATAATAGGTCAAATGCAGCAAGTGTGCCGGCAGAGAACAGCTACATCATTAAACATGAGATATAATTCATTTAGCATATATAAAACGAGCAATCTTTGAGTTAAGGGGAAAATAAAGTTTCATAACTTTATATTTAGGCTATATTTAACTTAAACCATGTACTATAGTGCTGCTTTTGTACGTTTGCCTGAAGAGTTTGCTTGCGTTTATTTCCTTTTGTCTTTTATAATGGCTATTTATGTTCATTTAAATATTTTTGTTGAATTAAATATTATTTTATAATATGCCGTAATTGGTATTGAGAAATGGTCCGTTAGTGACTGATATATGGACTTCAGGGAAAGTTACAATATTATTATCATGAATGCTATATCAGATGCAGGTAATACACTAGTTTAGTCAATCTCTCTCATAATACTCCACTCTATATAATACAATAAGCTTCAATGAAGCGACTCAACGTTCCTTTGTTACTAGTTCTAAAGTGACGTTTTAGCATTAGTAACAGAGGCTTGGGTTAAACTGTTAAACTGTCTACTTGAGATTTGAATCCGTGGCAGAAGGAAGTAGTTCTGGACAAAAGAGGGTTTTTAAAGACACTCTGTTGTTGTTTGTTATTCATTTACTCACTTGTGCCTTCGAACTGTTGAATAAACGCAATATCACACTCGTAGCTGTACGATATGGCTGTATATCAGTGCTAAAATACAGCCATATCGCACTGCTATGAGTGTGATATTGCTCATATATCTAGTACGTCAATGTACCCCTTTTCATAATGGATCAAAATCATCATAATCTTGTATAATAGTTGTTTGAACACAACTCAATACTTTCTGTTATTACATGAGGGCTTTATATATTTTTTCACTACATATTTTTTCTCTTTGATTGATTTACTGACCACTTTTCCAACTTTAATTTCAGACCAGATGGATGAAAATGAAGTGGAGAAACATCAAAGAAGATCTCAGAAATCTGTAACCTGCACTCAGTGTGGAAAGAGTTTCACACACAAAAAGAGTCTCAAAGTTCACATGAGGATCCACACTGGAGAGAAACCGTTCTCATGTGATCAGTGTGGAAAGAGTTTTACACAACGAGGAATCCTTCAGAAACACATGATCATCCACACTGGAGAGAAACCGTTCTCATGTGATCAATGTGGGAAGAGTTTTACACAACGAGGAAACCTTCAGAAACACATGAAAATCCACACTGGAGAGAAACTGCACGAATGTGATCAGTGTGGGAAGAGTTTTACACAACGAGGAACCCTTCAGAAACACATGAGGATCCACACTGGAGAGAAACTGTTCTCATGTGATCAGTGTGGGAAGAGTTTTACACAACGAGGAACCCTTCAGGAACACATGATCATCCACACTGGAGAGAAACTGCATGAATGTGATCAATGTGGCAAAACATTTTTGAGGGCTACAGGCCTGAAGAGCCACCTGAAAGTTCATTCACAGGAGAAACCACATTCATGTTCTTTGTGTGGAAAGAGTTTTTCACGTCTGCAGAGTTTAAAAGCACATCAGAAAATACATACTGGTGTAAGAAATTATATGTGCTTTGAGTGTGGGAAGACTTTTATCTCAGCTGAAGTTTTGAAACGCCACCAGAGGATTCACACTGGAGAGAAACCTTACAAGTGTTCACACTGTGACAAGAGATTCAGTCGGTCTGAACATGTGAAAACACATGAGAGGATCCACACTGGAGAGAAACCGTATCACTGCACTGCATGTGGGAAGAGTTTCACTCAAATATCTCATCTACGCAGTCATATAAAATACAATCACAGTAAGTAGATCATCTTCAGCCGATGCCGCATCTCTGCCCTATTAGTCAGTCCTAACCAGCCACGAGTAACAGGACAAAGAAACATCATCTAAATAATTAATTTTATGTTAATTTGTGTAATGTTTTTACACTTTTATGAAGAAAAATTCATTTTTTTTACAGTTTTTTTTACAAACTGAAGTTGAAGAAGAGGCTGATTTATTTGTAACTTTTCTTTGTTGTTGTTTTCAAATTAAATAGTTATTCTTCCACTTCTGGCGTATTTAAAAAAAAAACACAAATGTAAGATATACTGTCATGTAGCTTTGCAACTGGCCTTCTTCACTTTTATTCTCTTGAGATGCTTTGCTATTGTGTTAGACAATAAAGAGGGATATGTTTCATTCGTTTTTTTTACTTTTACTTACTATTTGTATTTGCTGTTGCAAGTATTTAAATTTTATTGTACATTTTATTGTCTTCTCTTTGCATCAAGAATAAAACATTTAATACTTTTAGTCAAAGTATTTTGATTTGCTTTCGGGGCTTTCCATGTTTTAAATTTCTCGATAAAGCTTTTAAATGGGTGGTTGATTATGTTTTCACTTTTCTAACTTTAGTGTGTAGCAACGCCAAGGTCATGGGTTCAATTCCCAGGGAAAGCAAGAGCTGATAAGAATGTAAAATGTGGACCTTGAAATGCAGTGTAAGTCGCTTTAGATAAAAGCATCTGCCAAATGCGTAAATGTGTGTGTGTGGCGAGCAGGCAGTGGGTAAAAAAGTGGGTATGCGCTATATGCGGCGCATAGGAGATACCCCTCGCTGCAGACTGTAGCGCGGTGACGTTACGTTTGTACGTCACGTATGTGTTTACCACGCATGCGCAAAGTATACGCATATGCGCACGCGCAGTTAATTACGATCACCTCCGGCGATGGATTCGATAGCACAGCAGTAGGTCAGCATTATTTATGATGTTTTAACAATTGTGTTAACGGCTTTTAATTGTAAGATACGCCGTAGAGCGCGTCATACATGTTTTAGGTTTAAAAAAAAAAAAGTTATGACATGTTTTGATATGTGTTGCATTCAAAATGACAGGGTTTCAGCGAGTCTTAAAATAATATGCAAGTCTTAATTCGCCTTTAAACAAATTAAGGCTTGAAAGATGTCTTCAAACAGAGCAGAAATACTTAAATTAATGAATGTTAACGTTACATGCATTGAAAAATAAATGTTGTTCCTCAGTATCAGGTCGTACTGTAAAAGTTACATTCCTGAATGTAGTGATCAATGTACTACTGTTAAGTTATGTTAAATAAATTTGTGGTAAACTGAATTAAAAGTAATGAAGTTGAACATTGTATTTTGCTAAAATAAAACTCATTGTGATTCTCCTTTTTTTTTTTTATCATTTAGAGAGCATATTAATGTTTTTAGTTCCCTTATATTTATTCAAGACATTTTCTTTACTCTTAAAATGTGTTAAATGAAATCTTAAATTGACCTTCATGTGACTGGCAGAAACCCTGTACATATCAGATATAGAATAAAGCAAACCTTAACTTGATTGTTGATGTTCTTATCTAGATGCATGTTAGTGTCCGTACAAAAAATTACTTGCTCTTAATTAAATTAATTAAATTAATTACTCTGTACTATTTTAATGCCTTTCTTTAAAATTATTCAATATTGTTTATTCTGTATTTTATCTAAATTAGGTGTTGTGAACTGGAGTGCATTTTCCAGGCAATACAAGGAAGAGTTCCGGGTGCTGTACTCATTGAGTCTGTGCTTGCACTGCGATGCAATATACAAGGACTGCCCACCTGGGTATATTGGTGATGGCAGAAGGGGAGTCCTGCGTGGATTTTATTCTGATAAGGAGGTTGAGGGCTATTGCTCGGTTGATTGTTTTGTGTGTGTGTGTGTGTGTGTGTGTGTGTGTGTGTGGTGTGTACTAACAAATACGTCGGTGTGGGTCCCCATCGGTGGGAGCACACCCACCTAAGGAGTTCCAAAATCGGAGTGGGGCCCAAAATGGTGGGCCTCACTCCGATTTCCATTCAAATAAGCTCAGCAGCTTCCCCTGATGCTTCCATTGCTTTTTTTTCCATCTCTAAAAAGTGGCCCGTAAGGTAGCAAAAAGTGGGTAATTGTGTGAAGGTGTGTATCATCGAGCTTTTTTTTCACCGGAAGTCAGGTTTACACTTCCCGCGAAATCGAATACACACCGCGGGAAACTGAAACCTTTGGCCAATGAAATTACAGCACTGTACAATCAGCCGCGATTCCCGCGAATGTAAGGAAAACTGCGGAAGTAACGTAGAAGAAGAAGACGACTTAGATTGAAGAAGATTGAAGACATTAAAGACATTGAAGACTCTGCATCCAACAGGTAAGCAAGAAATGGTTTTCATGGTGAGTTTATTTTGGCGTTATAGTATATCGTGATGTTTGCTACCTGTTTTGGCTGCAATGTAGCTGATGTTAGCGACATAATATTACTATTAGCAGTTAGCTTAACCTAATAACATGTCACCACGGACATGACAGCGGGGCAGAGACGGGGCGCAGTGAAGTCGTGTCGTTAAAAGTGGAGTTGGTTGTGAATTGTGAGGTTTTTATGTTGAGTTCATATTTTGGCGTTACATCGTGATGTTTGCTACCTCGTTTAGCTGCCATGTAGCTAGCAGTTGGCATAACCTAATAACGTCACCACGGATATGACAGCGGGGCAGAGACGGGGTGCAGTGAAGTCGTGTCGTTAAAGGTGGAATCGGTTGTAATTTTAAGCAAGACGGGGCAGGACCCGCTAATGGAGGTTAGCCAGAAGCTAAAGCAGGACTGAAGCTAATGTACGGTGCCGTTTTGGAGTAACATCCTACCCGCAGCTGGTTTGTTAGAGCAGGACAGTTGAGAGAAAATAATAGAAACGTTTTTTTTTTCCCCAAATTTACTTTGCAATTACATTACAGCAATATAGTTGTAGCAATTCAGTTGTGGATGGTCACATCATTTTTCAATAAAATTCGCAAAATGCAAAGTATTTAGTGAAAAATCTTTCCTGCTATATATATATATGCAATTATTTGATAAAAAAAAATACAAAAAACCCCAGTAGTATTGTGAAATATTATTACAATTTAAAACAGCAGATTTCTATGTGAATAATAGTAAGTCTAATTTATTCCTGTGATCAAAGCTGAATTTACAGCATCATTACTCCAGTCTTCAGTGTCACATTATCCTACAGAAATTATTATAATATGATGCTCAAGAAACATTTATGATTATTATCCATGTTGAAAACAACTTTTTTACATTTTTATTTCAGGATTCTTTGATGAATAGAAAGTTCAAAAGAACAGAATTGATCTGAAATGGAAAGCTTTTGTAACATTAATCAATACCATTCAAAAGTTTGGGGTCAGTAAGAATTTATTTTTTATTTTTGGGGGAAAGAAATTAGAAAATACTTTTATTCATCAAGGATGAGTTAAATTGATCAAAAGTTACAGTAAAGACATTTATAATGTTAGAAAAGATTATATTTTAAATAAATCCTGTTCTTTTGAACTTTTTATTCATCATAGAATTTTGGGGGGAAATGGTACACGACTGTTTTCAACATTGAAAAAAATAATTTATGTTTTTTGAGCATAAAATTAGCATATTAGAATGATTTCTGAAGGATCATGTGACACTGAAAACTGATGTGTAATCAGCAACAGTAATGATGTTAAATTCAGCTTTCAAATTACATTTTAAAATGTATATTAAAATAGAAAACAGTCATTTTAAATTGTCATAATATTTCACACTGTGTGTGTATATGTGTATTTTTAACAAATAAAAACACATTCTTAAATTTCAGAGCATCACTGTGACTGATCAACTGATCACCAAATGTAGCAAGATTTGAAACCTTTGCCTTTAGACTCAATACTTTTAAGGGAAGTTTTCACCAAGCTTTTTGTCTGGGTGGTACAGGCCTACCCTGGACCCCCCCCGCCCCCCCAACCCCCCCCCCCCCCCCCCCCCCCCATAACCATCCATGCGCTATGAGGAAGGATGTGATGCTGCATATGTCAGTCAATGGTCATGTGGCAACGCTGCCATGCTGCTGTACCAGAAGTTAAGTTTGACAGCCCTAGTTTAAATTGATTACTGAGTGTCTGTGCAGCATAACATGGTTATCATCTAACAAGTTAACTTCTCGGCTTCAACAGGCTCGGTCAGCTTTCATTGTGCTCATTTCAGAATTTGCATGTTTTATTAGCCCGTGTTTGATGTTAAACAATATGCATCCTGCAATAGCAAAGCTACACAGCTGTTGCAGCGTCTATATGTTTGTATGAATGTCTGTTTATTTATTTATTTTACATAAAAGATTTTTTGACTTGCTATTTTTCAAAAACCTTATTGTGAGATTTGCCTTGACTAAGTACGAATTACAATTATTTTCACAGAGCCATTATGTCCATAAGGAGGAGGAGGAAAAGGCCTATAGACGATGCAAAGACATACATTCTGTCTTGCACTGACAAGGATGGGTTTATGCCGAGATTCATTGACCATTACAAAGGTAAGTTGCAGAAGATTCCTTGACACAATTTGTGCATTTCAAAAGCAAAAAGGTATTGATGTTGATGTAATTACAAGGTACAGTTTTTGTGTGTTTTCAGGTTATATATTCCTATTTTATTTTTTATTTTTGCCTTTGTCAAAGACAGACAGTGATCGAAGTGAGTGTGATAATTTACAGCCCAGGCAAGATTGTCAGAGTGCTTTGTCAGAATATTCTACTGAAGTGTCCAGAGAAGTAGAGCCTATTGCTGTGGTAGACTAGCTGCAGTTTAGAGTTTAAGGCAAATTTTCATCTTGATTGATCCCAAATGATAAAATGATTAGCACAGACACCTAACGTTAAGCCAGTGGGAAGGGTTGTAGGAACCGCGTCATTAAAAATGAATTTAATCCACTGGTCCCTGACAGCTTGGTCCGTTCTTGGGAGAGAAAACACATTTAAGTTGCATGTTGATTCTGGCAGTCAACAACAGAGCAACTGACATGTGCACTACGTTTCTGCATCTTTTGCGACTGAATATGAGGGGAGAGGAGCAGGGCAGGCTTCGTGTATAATCGTTAGGCAATCATAACATACAATAGCCGTGTTTCCACTGTCGGGCCAGAGCCGGCCGTGCTAGTGCGTGCCAGGGCCAGTCGCGTTTCCACTGTCACTTCCGGGCTTGATCGGGCCACGCCGGGCTTCCTCGGGCCAGCGGCCAGTTTTCTGGCCCGACGAATACCTTGGTCCAAAGTGGGCCAGCTTGGGCTAGAGGAGTGGTTACGAACAGAGGCAGAGTTTAGCCTACCTGAGACGGCAGCGCCGATGATTCTGTCAGCATTAAAGACTTAAATAATTTATCTCAAAACGCACTTTCATGTTTGAATGCGTTCTGTTTGTGATCCGATGTGGATTCTGACCACCGTATTAAGGTAGACATATTTATAGGTTACGTGATGCTAAAGACTGCACACGTTAGTTACCATAGCAAACATGGTAAATGTGAACGGTTGAAGAAATCAGACAAATCGCTATCACAAACATGTTTCTATTTTATCTGTCAGTATAAGCCCTTCTCGTCTCTTACCGGACTATCATAAAATAAAGCAATTTTTTTAATTCTCTGACTGAAAATAGGGTATAATAAACAGAAACAGACGCGACTGAATAAGTAAGTGTTTCCTCTTTCTTTTGTGAAATAGACCAAATGGTATAAACCAATTTATTTCTGTGACTAATGTGCAATTTTGACACAAATTAATTAATTATGATCGATGTCACTTTTTATTGTAACCTAACGTTAGTGGTAAAACATCGATGGGTTTTAAATAGGCCTATTTAAACAACAAAAATAGCAGCAACCGTCGCATTTATCATGTTTATTTAGCGATCACGCTGTTTCTAGTGATTTCTTTCTGATTCGTTTTCTGATAAAAGTAGTAACTTTTATTTGTTGGTGAAATGATGTGTGTGTGATTTTGCTTCAGAGAGGCGTGTAACGGGCGTGTTTTAGTGAAGCGCTGTGGAGCTTCTGGCCCAACAGTGGAAATGCAACAGATTTTGAGCCCGGTGTGGTGAAGAGATGAGTCCCCCTGAAGAGATGGGTTCCACCTTAGGGACCCCATAGTATGCCAGTAGTATGCCTGATCTAAATATGTTCTCGCGATAACTTGATAAAAGCAGTTTGTTGCCATCAAGTAATTCGTTTATTTGTTTAGCTAGCACAAATCATCGGATAAATGCTATGCTACTATGTATGCTAACTAAAAAGCTAACTAAAAAACACTAAGAACGAGAAATGTTTAAATTTACAATCTACAGCTTCGGTTATATACTAGAATATGAAACATATAAGTTAAAATACATTAATGACTCGTTATAACGTACTTCAAACGTCTCTTATAATAAAGTGATTTTCTCTAACTTGTAACCAGGCACTTAAGCGATTACACATAAAACTAGATTTGAACCAATCGGATCTCTTGGGTCCTAAGGTGGGACCCATCTCTTCAGGGTGACTCATCTCTTCACCACACCTGTGCTCCTGTCCCGAGGCCATTAGCCCGGCTCGGCCCGTTTAAAGCCCTGGCTCGCACTGGCCCGACAGTGGAAACGCAGCTATTGATTCTCGTGGAAAAGTGAAAATTACAGGTCATGACTCCTTTAAGGGAACCGAACAGAGCATAGACAGGACCTCAGTGATGCATTGATGTGGATGGGTCTGCATTAAAAACATTTTTGGCCACAAAGTCTGATCAAAAAAGCACTTTACCTGTAGAGTGTGTATCACAACTGGGTGATCATTGTCTGCAGGTAATATACACTGACTAGATGCAAGAATGTCATCCTCACTTTGAAAATACTGTAGTATCTCTTTTTGAGTCCCAGAATGAAATGTTTAATTATTATATATTATTGTAGGAAGAGGAGTGTTTGCCACACAACCCATTGAACCCGGGGACTTCGTGTTGGAGTACAGGGGTAAACTCCTCACACAGGAGGAAAGCAAGTCAAGAAAATACTCAGAGATTGAAAGCACATTTCTCTTTGACTTTCAGTGGCAGAATCATCACTTATGGTAAACATTGAAAGATGGATGTTTTTTATTGATTTATAGAAATTACAAGTTAACTCTGAAACAAGGGTTTAATACTTGATAAATGAATTAAGCACAAATACTCTTAAATTCTTTTGAAAATAACTCTTTCAATAAAACTTTTAAAAAGATGTAAAACTATTACCATTTTTCTGATACTTTTCAGCCTGGATGCATCGCAAGACGATTTTTCTCTAGGACGATTGGTCAACGACAACCACCAAAATCCGAATTGCGTTATGAAAAAAATCATAGTTGACAACAAACCACATTTGTGCCTATTTTCTCTGAAGAAAATAGAAATAGGAGATGAAATTGATTACAACTATGGTGATTCGAAATGGCCTTGGCGCAGTAAGGTGAGTTGGTTAGATTAAGTATAGAGATTTCTTTTTTTTTTTTTTTTTGCAAAAGCAAATTTTGTATTTCTCCAATATTAACCATGTTTCCAATATTACTCTTGACTGTCTATGGAAATGCATTTAATCTTTGATTTCTGCAATCCAGTTGAAAAAAACCCAAGCTCCTGCTGCAGCAGTAGAGAATGAGACCAGCCCTGTTCCTCAGATGCTAATTGATGGACCAAACCCAGATCAGACCTACTCACAGGTAAAAGTACTTTCAAACACTTCATCTATGCTGACATGTATGTGGTGGTGTTCTATTACTAAAGTGGACCAATGCTTATGTGGCTTTATATTGGCTGTTAAAGGCCAGGTAATGTCACACACACCATCATGTTTCCAGTCATGTCCTTATGGGGTCCTTCCTTCCATCTTCCAAATACATCTCTAGTCTCTCCTTTACACACTCATATGTCTATAGTTAGACCCTTGTGGGGCCCTTCCGTCCAGTTCTTACTGTAAGTGTTTTTAATGCACTATAGCAACACATGACATGACCTCAACTATGATTTTAACATTCGTAATTGCATACTGTATCAGAGCTGTTAGGTGTTTTAAAGAAATATTTTCATTTGATCCACTGCAAACTCCTGGAATAGACGTGAGCTGCTTTTTAGTTTATGAAGTTCAGTGCCGTTTCACCATTAGATGACCTTATTAGCCTGTGAATGTCTCTTCATACAGTTCTGAGTCTCTTCTTGTCTGTCTATTTCAGGTGAAAGGCCTTCAGACTCCTGCTGCAGCAGTAGAGAATGAGACCAGCCCTGTTCCTCAGATGCTAAATGATGGACCAAACCCAGATCAGACCTACTCACAGGTAAAAGTACTTTCAAACACAGTCATCTATGCTGACATGTATGTGGTGGTGTTCTATTACTAAAGTGGACCAATGCTTATGTGGCTTTATATTGGCTGTTAAAGGCCAGGTAATGTCACACACACCGTCATGTTTCCAGTCATGTCCTTATGGGGTCCTTCCTTCCATCTTCCAAATACATCTCTAGTCTCTCCTTTACACACTCATATGTCTATAGTTAGACCCTTGTGGGGCCCTTCCGTCCAGTTCTTACTGTAAGTGTTTTTAAGGCACTATAGCAACACCTGACATGACCTCAACTATGATTTTAACATTCTTAATTGCATACTGTATCTGAGCTGTTAGGTGTTTTAAAGAAATATTTTCATTTGATCCACTGCAAACTCCTGGAATAGACGTGAACTGCTTTTTAGTCCATGAAGTTCAGTGCCGTTTCACCATTAGATGACCTTATTAGCCTGTGAATGTCTCTTCATACAATTCTGAGTCTCTTCTTGTCCGTCTATTTCAGGTGAAAGGCCTTCAGACTCCAGCTGCAGCAGTAGAGAATGAGCCCAGCCCTGTTCCTCAGATGCTAAATGATGGACCAAACCCAGATCAGACCTACTCACAGGTAAAAGTACTTTCAAACACTTCATCTATGCTGACATGTATGTGGTGGTGTTCTATTACTAAAGTGGACCAATGCTTATGTGGCTTTATATTGGCTGTTAAAGGCCAGGTAATGTCACACACACCATCATGTTTCCAGTCATGTCCTTATGGGGTCCTTCCTTCCATCTTCCAAATACATTTGTTTCTCTAGTCTCTCCTTTACACACTCATATGTCTATAGTTAGACCCTTGTGGGGCCCTTCCGTCCAGTTCTTACTGTAAGTGTTTTTAATGCACTATAGCAACACCTGACATGACCTCAACTATGATTTTAACATTCGTAATTGTATACTGTACCTGAGCTGTTAGATGTTTTAAAGAAATATTTTCATTTGATCCACTGCAAACTCCTGGAATAGACGTGAGCTGCTTTTTAGTTTATGAAGTTCAGTGCCGTTTCACCATTAGATGACCTTATTAGCCTGCACTGTTAGACCTTACCAGGTTTTTTACAGTAAAATACTGTATAAAATACAATAGCATACCATTTTCCATTAAAACAGTAATATACTGTTGAAAACTAAACTAGCCTACAGGAATATACTGTGAGTTAACAGCTCTCAAAGTCCACACTCAGAGACTGTGTTCCAAATCACATCCTATACCCTCATTCACTATTCCCTATAGTAGTTCACTAATATAGTCCACTTGAATGAAAAGAAGTTGATGAATTGAGACACTGATGAACACCTGATAAGCAGAATCACTGAAGGACAGAGAAACAAGAACTGAAAAAGAGAAACACAAAAAATACAACTGACTTCCAGCAACACTGAGTGTGAAACCAGTTTACAAACCAGTTTATAATTATTTCTGTCATACTTGTACAAAAGTTCTTGTTGAGAATTAACAGATAATAAAGTAAAAATAATAAAGTTTGTTGTCACCATAATGGAGATCAGTATTTGCTTTAGTTGGTCTCTTGTCCCTGGACTTCTTACATTCATCTCTCTCTGTCTGCTGTAACAATGAGTTTATAAAAGCACATTTGTTGTAGCAGGAAAAAGTCAAGAGGAAAATGATCTTGTGGTTTTGCTTTTGTGATCTGATTTTCAGATCTGTATACATTCTTTGAATATATGGGTACTTGATACGCAACTTACATTAATTTATGGAAACAAAATGAATCTGTGAATCTACAACATGAAATCTATATTTTGGCTAATCATGTCTTCTGAAGATTGTTGTAATCATATATTGTATTAAAAAAAATCCTATTTGAGTCAGACACACAGACATCAACAATTATAATATGAATCTCAACAATGGTAACAATCAAAAGTTTCATGCAGCAGTGCATGCTGGGTTCCAGGATAATATAAAACTCCCAGCATGCACTGCTGCATGAATAAAAATATATTGCCACCATTGTTGAGATTAATGTGCTAAATTGTGATATCTCTGTGTTTCTTCAAGACAGTGTAGCTCTGTTTTTTTTTGTTTATGTATGATGTGTCAAAAAAGAGTCATTGTAATTTATTGCTGTGGTGGTAATTTAACACTTTTGGTTGAGGATTAAACTTTGAATGAGTGAGAATGAATTCTTTAGTGGATGAACAGACAATATGATGATTTTTTATATTTTGACAAATCCAATCATTAATAAACTGTGTGTGTGCACAAGTGTGACTTGCAAAAACACAGTTCAAGCAGCAACAGAAAAACACATGTTATAGCATCAGCATACCAACTAAAGCAAACACTGATCTCTTTAATGGTAACTTCAAACCAAACATTTTCAATTAAACATCTCAATAACAACTTCTGTAGATGTATGACAGAAATAAAGCCATACTGGTTAATAATAAGTGTAATAATGTGTAATGGCTGGAAGTCAGTTGTAGGTCTTGTGTTTCTCTATTTTCTGTTCTTGTTGTTCATCTTTCCTTCAGTGATTCTGCTTGTTAACAGCAGGTGTTCATCACTAATGCTCAACAATCACTTACATATTCCCTTAATTATCTCACTGCAACACTGTCAATGTTACTTTTACTCTTTGTAGTGTGGATTTTCCTGTGGGGTTGAAAGGGTTAACAGTGAAAGATAAAAAGACACACCCACAAAATGTATTTTAACAGCAATAAACTGTAAGTTATAAAACAGGTTTATACTGGCAACACTGTTGCCAGTAGTTTACTGTAAAATCTTGTTTTTTGGGTCACCATTGTGCTGAAGAGTAGAGCCTGTGCTTCAGTCCAGGAGAAGATCTACAAACATTGTTGATATGCTGCATGTAGTCTTATTTAAAAGTCAGTGATTGTGTAGTTGCTGGTCCAGTTGAAATCTCTTTATTTTCAAAAGTTTTTTTTTTTTTGGTTTATAATTAAATAAGTTCACAATAATACTTTGCTCACATTATTAATGCATTATAAATTTTAGTTAACACTTATAAATGACAGTTTAATGCAGTCGGTTTCTGCAAGTGAAATTAGCTAACTTGAGTTTTAGTGCATTTTTACAGTAAATAACTGGCAACAGTGTTGCCAGTATTTTACTGTAGAAAAACCTGGTAAGGTCTAACAGTGTGTGAATGTCTCTTCATACAATTCTGAGTCTCTTCTTGTCTGTCTATTTCAGGTGAAAGGCCTTCAGACTCCAGCTGCAGCAGTAGAGAATGAGACCAGCCCTGTTCCTCAGATGCTAAATGATGGACCAAACCCAGATCAGACCTACTCACAGGTAAAAGTACTTTCAAAACACTTCATCTATGCTGACATGTATGTGGTGGTGTTCTATTACTAAAGTGGACCAATGCTTATGTGGCTTTATATTGGCTGTTAAAGGCCAGGTAATGTCACACACACCGTCATGTTTCCAGTCATGTCCTTATGGGTCCTTCCTTCCATCTTCCAAATACATCTCTAGTCTCTCCTTTACACACTCATATGTCTATAGTTAGACCCTTGTGGGGCCCTTCCGTCCAGTTCTTACTGTAAGTGTTTTTAATGCACTATAGCCACACCTGACATGACCTCAACTATGATTTTAACATTCTTAATTGCATACTGTATCTGAGCTGTTAGGTGTTTTAAAGAAATATTTTCATTTGATCCACTGCAAACTCCTGGAATAGACGTGAGCTGCTTTTTAGTCCATGAAGTTCAGTGCCGTTTCACCATTAGATGACCTTATTAGCCTGTGAATGTCTCTTCATACAATTCTGAGTCTCTTCTTGTCCGTCTATTTCAGGTGAAAGGCCTTCAGACTCCTGCTGCAGCAGTAGAGAATGAGACCAGCCCTGTTCCTCAGATGCTAAATGATGGACCAAACCCAGATCAGACCTACTCACAGGTAAAAGTACTTTCAAACACTTCATCTATGCTGACATGTATGTGGTGGTGTTCTATTACTAAAGTGGACCAATGCTTATGTGGCTTTATATTGGCTGTTAAAGGCCAGGTAATGTCACACACACCATCATGTTTCCAGTCATGTCCTTATGGGGTCCTTCCTTCCATCTTCCAAATACATTTGTTTCTCTAGTCTCTCCTTTACACACTCATATGTCTATAGTTAGACCCTTGTGGGGCCCTTCCGTCCAGTTCTTACTGTAAGTGTTTTTAATGCACTATAGCAACACCTGACATGACCTCAACTATGATTTTAACATTCGTAATTGTATACTGTACCTGAGCTGTTAGATGTTTTAAAGAAATATTTTCATTTGATCCACTGCAAACTCCTGGAATAGACGTGAGCTGCTTTTTAGTTTATGAAGTTCAGTGCCGTTTCACCATTAGATGACCTTATTAGCCTGTGAATGTCTCTTCATACAATTCTGAGTCTCTTCTTGTCTGTCTATTTCAGGTGAAAGGCCTTCAGACTCCAGCTGCAGCAGTAGAGAATGAGACCAGCCCTGTTCCTCAGATGCTAAATGATGGACCAAACCCAGATCAGACCTACTCACAGGTAAAAGTACTTTCAAACACAGTCATCTATGCTGACATGTATGTGGTGGTGTTCTATTACTAAAGTGGACCAATGCTTATGTGGCTTTATATTGGCTGTTAAAGGCCAGGTAATGTCACACACTTTGCATTAAAAGTGTCATAATTTACCGAATGACACTTAATGACAAAAGTCATAAAGACTCCTTCATGTTCATGACAGGTGTTATGTCATGTTTATGACAGTGTCATGTCAGTCTTATGCACACCCTTTCAAATAAAGTGTTACCAAATGGTCTTCCTCAGGCAACTATATGATAGTATTGTAATACTATAGTATAACTGTACTCTGATTTTAACATTTATAATTCTACACTGTCTAAAAGGGCTGATGTTCACATTTCTGGATTCAGATTTATAGTCAGACCATGCCATGTTTCTTTGGCCAACCTTTCTTATTCCATACTTAATACATATTTGTTTATTTTTAGGTATTTACTGTCCAAGGATTTTCACTGGTTGATTATCCAGATAGTGATGAAACTGATGAGGATGGTATGGAAAACGAACCTCCCACCCCACACCTGGATGTTATTATAGGGCAGAATGATATTGGCCCAGATGTTTCTGATCATTTGTACAATTCAGATGAAACTGTTGTGAAAGAAACTTGTGATGAGGCTTCTTCAAGCAACCATTCCAACAATGAATCGGATGATGAACTTGTTCCACGGCTGAGACGCACAAAAAGCATTCTGGTAAGCCCCAAAACACATTTTAACAATATAATTAACTTGCTTATGTGATAATTTTTGTGCCACTAGTAAGTGAATTTGAATTATTTTATATTTGAATGGGAATCATTCACTTTGAACCTGAATCGATTGTTTTGAACAATTGCTTTTAAAATCTGAATTTAAATGGACTAATTTTAAATTGAATCGATTGGACTGGCATAAACACCTGCAGGAGTGATGTCCAGTGATCAGCGCTCAGGTGTGTTTAAAAAAGAAAAGAAAAAAAAAGATACAACGTGCCTAGTGGCTGGTCTCTGTTGCCAAAAATGGTCGAGTCCTCCGCCTCACCTGGTGCATTAATTATCAATTAAATAGAGATCACCAACAATCGATCAGTAATCATGTATTAGAGAAGCTCAACTCTTCTTTTCTTTTCTGACTAATTGCTGATTTTTATGTGATAGGGAGACAATTGTGAGGTGAGGAAGACACTTCGGAAAATTATTGACTAATCTCTCCCTCTCTCTGGAGTAGTTCCATGTCTACAGGAATGACACTATATCATTATGATGAATCATTCTTGTGAAGTCATTAAATTTAACAATCAAATGCATGAAAACTGAAATGTTACTTTTTTTTAAATAATTTTGTCAACGTTTACTCCACCTGGAAGGCAGTTTGGACATGGGCCTCAGCAGGTCGATGGAGGGGTAATATTGGTCAATAATTTTCGTGTCTAGCTCACCTGACAACCTCTGAATGGTCTCCCTATCAATTAAAAATACAGCAATCATACAGCAAAATATCTCCATGTCTCCCTTTTTGCAGATGGATAGAGTACAATATTTTACCCACGGTCTCCATGATTCAAGTAGTGACAGCGCAGAGGAGACTCCTTATTTTAAGCCTGAAAGGGTTGCACAGAAGCTGAGAAGAAGGTCTTGCCGTCCCGTAAGTCTTTTTTGGGGGGCTGGGGCTAGGGCTGGGCTGGGGCTAGGGCTTGGGCTGGGGCTTGGGCTGGGGCTTGGGCTGGGCTGGGCTGGGCAGTTGCTCTTGCTAGTGAGTCTAATGGGGAATCTTCTAATTTGTAAATTTACTTGTACTGAAAATGGTCCATACAGATTTTTCTTCATTTAGTATCCTGACCCTGTTCAATCAGTATACTCAGGTTTTTTATATGTAATGTTGCAATAATAGGTATTAACAGATGTGTGTTTGTTTTTAAAGATTCAGATGAATCTCATGGAATCAGATGACTCAAACTTAGGTAGCGAAGAGGAGTATATTCCAAATCCCAGGGATGAAAGCACAGAAAGTGATAGCAGTATGGAATTAACCCTGGAAAAGGAAAAAAAGAAGAAAGGTGCATCATCCAGTCAGAGCAAGTTTAAGCCCAGAGAAAGAAGGTCATCCTCCCGAGAGAGTGGAAGCGAGTCCTCCAGCAAGTCTAAGCCCAGGGAGAGTGGAAGTAGATCCTCCAGAGAGACTGGAAGCGAGTCCTCCAGACAGAGCAAGTCTAAGCCCAGGGAGAGTGGAAGTAGATCCTCCAGAGAGACTGGAAGCGAGTCCTCCAGACAGAGCAAGTCTAAGCCTAGGGAGAGTGGAAGTAGATCCTCCAGAGAGACTGGAAGCGAGTCCTCCAGACAGAGCAAATCTAAGCCCAGGGAGAGTGGAAGTAGATCCTCCAGAGAGACTGGAAGCGAGTCCTCCAGACACAGCAAGTTTAAGCCCAGGGAGAGTGGAAGTAGATCCTCCAGAGAGACTGGAAGCGAGTCCTCCAGACAGAGCAAGTTTAAGCCCAGGGAGAGTGGAAGTAGATCCTCCAGAGAGACTGGAAGCGAGTCCTCCAGACAGAGCAAGTCTAAGCCCAGGGAGAGTGGAAGTAGATCCTCCGGAGAGAGTGGAAGCGAGTCCTCCAGACAGAGCAAGTTTAAGCCCAGGGAGAGTGGAAGTAGATCCTCCAGAGAGACTGGAAGCGAGTCCTCCAGACAGAGCAAGTCTAAGCCCAGGGAGAGTGGAAGTAGATCCTCCAGGGAGAGTGGAAGCGAGTCCTCCAGACAGAGCAAGTCTAAGCCCAGGGAGAGTGGAAGTAGATCCTCCAGAGAGACTGGAAGCGAGTCCTCCAGACACAGCAAGTTTAAGCCCAGGGAGAGTGGAAGTAGATCCTCCAGAGAGACTGGAAGCGAGTCCTCCAGACAGAGCAAGTTTAAGCCCAGGGAGAGTGGAAGTAGATCCTCCAGAGAGACTGGAAGCGAGTCCTCCAGACAGAGCAAGTCTAAGCCCAGGGAGAGTGGAAGTAGATCCTCCGGAGAGAGTGGAAGCGAGTCCTCCAGACAGAGCAAGTTTAAGCCCAGGGAGAGTGGAAGTAGATCCTCCAGAGAGACTGGAAGCGAGTCCTCCAGACAGAGCAAGTCTAAGCCCAGGGAGAGTGGAAGTAGATCCTCCAGGGAGAGTGGAAGGAGTCCTCCAGACAGAGCAAGTCTAAGCCCAGGGAGAGTGGAAGTAGATCCTCCAGAGAGAGTGGAAGCGAGTCCTCCAGACAGAGCAAGTTTGACTTTAGCCAGAGAAGACTTTTGGAAAGATGTCATGATCCCACACAAAGATTTCCAAATAGCAGAGTTGATGGGAATGAAAAGGAAATCGCAACATATTCTGAAAACAGTGTTTCAGTGCCCCTAGAAGAAGAGCAGTATATGATTGTCAGTCCAAGTTTAAAGAAATATGACGGATCCAGAAGCTATAACAAGAAACATTTCTGCTTTTATTGCAGGAAGTTTGTCCAGAAAATGTCAAGACACTTGTGGCGAAAACACCAAGATGAATCGGATGTTGCGAAAGCATTCAGTTTACCAAAAAACTCAAAGGAAAGAAAACTACAATTGGACTACATACGAAATAAGGGAAACTTCGAGCACAACAGTCATGTTTTGGAAACAAAAAAAGGAAAACTAATCCCATGTAAACAACCGGTAAAAAAATCAGACGGACATAAATTTGCACATTGCATTCATTGCTATGGGTTGTTCTCAAGAAGAGCGATGTGGCGGCATTTCAAGGTCTGCAGCTTCAAACCCAAAAATGCTAAACCAGGTAAAAATAGAGTTCAGGCATTATGTGCTTTCGCTGAACCTTCTCCATCAGAATATACAGACGCGTATTGGAAGTTCTTGAGTGTAATGATTCAGGACAAGATTGCAGTTGCAATTAAAGGAGACAACTGCATCCTCAATTATGGGTTCAGGTTGTTCAAAAAGAATGAGAAGATAGTCAGTCAACACCAGTATATACGTCAAAAACTGCGAGAACTTGGCAGGCTTTTATTGGAAGCTAAAAAAATCACACGTGTGAAGACCATCCAAGAACTCATCAAACCTGAACAGTACTCACAGGTTGTCAGAGCTGCAAAGAACCTATCTGGATTCAGTGAGGAAACTGGGATATACCAATGTCCCTCTCTTGCACGCAAGGTAGGACACAGCCTTCATTCGTTGGCTATGTTTATCAAGTCCGAAGGACTGAAAAAGAGAGATAAAGAAACCATTAAAAATGCTGAGGAGTTCGCACAGTTGTATTTAGAGAGTTGGAGGTTTGATATTGCAGGCCAGGCATTAACCCAGCTTAACCGGGCCAAATGGAATGCACCGCAACTTTTACCTCTTACACAAGATATCCAAAAGCTACATTGCTATCTAGAAGAAAAACAGCAGCAACATCTCAAAGATTTAAAAGAACATCGTTCATCCACAAATTGGAAGGAACTTGCAAAAGTAACGTTGACTCAAGTTATGCTTTTTAATCGGCGGAGAGCAGGTGAAGTGTCCCGAATGCGCCTGTCTGCATACTTATCAAAGGACACATCAGAGGAACAGGGAGATGTAAATTTGGCCCTCACACCGCTTGAGCAGAAGCTCTGCAGGCATTTCGTGCGAATAGCAATTGTTGGAAAAAGAGGAAGGAAGGTTCCAGTTCTTCTAACCCCATTAATGAGAGAATCACTTGATGCTCTTACTGAGTGCAGAGAAGTATGTGGGGTGCTGAAGGACAATGAATATCTGTTTGCATTGCCACAATCTGCCCATTACCTCAGGGCTTGTGACTGCATGAGGCAATTTGTCAGTGAATGTGGTGACATAAAAAATCCTCAAGCGCTAACATCAATTCAACTGAGGAAACATATTGCTACCCTGTCTACTGTTTTGAACCTCAAAACCACCGAGCTCGACCAGTTGGCAGACTTCCTTGGTCATAATATCGCAGTTCACAGGAAACACTACAGGCTCCCAGAAAGCACCCTCCAATTAGCCAAAGTAAGTAAAGTCCTCCTCGCAATGGAACAAGGACGCCTAGGAGATTACAAAGGAAAGAGCCTTGATGAAATACAAGTCGATGTGAATGGTAATTAACTTTATATTCTTGAAGGCACAATATATGACATTTAGTCTTCTGCATTCAGGCACAATATATGACATTTAGTCTTCTGCATTCAGAAAACAACTATTTACAATGTAAAGCATAGGGCAGATTGCCCATAGTTTCATCTTTCCAATCTCAATTTTTTATCAATTGTCATTTTAGAGACCATTGACATGGAGGGACCTTTAGCTGAGGATATTGAAGGTATGTGTATACTAGGGCTGGGGTAAACGATTATTAACTAAACGATTAGTTGGGCGATTATTTTATCGATTAGTCGACTAATCTAACGACTAATTGGGCGATTAATATAAAGATTATTTTTCTGCTCCTCGATTAATAAAAAAACATAATGTATCTCAAATAAATACGAACTAGCGTACTGAATCATGATACTGTAGCTGGCTAACGTTAGTCTAATGTTATGTATTTGAACACTGTCATTAGAACTCTATAACCGCCAAAACCGTGTTATTAAAATATTTTGTACAAACATTTTTTATCATAGAGAATGTTTAAATACTAATATCAGCTTACGAGGGAAACGGAGGCGGAGTTAGTGGTGCTTGCTCCTGCTGGATGATTCAGGAGAGTCTGTTCCCCGTTACCGATCAGAGCGCGCTGACACGGAGCAAAGCCTTGTTTATACTCGACGCGTCCGCACGAGCGTGCGGCAAATATGACGCGTTGGGCGCGCAAGACCGGCAAAACCCCATATCGCGTGCACGGCTTCTTTTGTAACAGCGCGCGCGGCGCCGCGTCTGCGGATGAACGACTGCATGCCGAATCTGCTCTCACTGGTCTCACCGCACCCGCACCCAGTTTGCGCGTCTAAATTGCAAAGGTTTTTTTTTTTGTTAAGGATTTGTTTACTATGTGTGATTCATTTAATGGAGAGCACATTCACTTCTAGTGGTCTTCGTCCTCCATTCTGCAATGTTTCGTTCTCCCACGTGTGTGGCGAGCTGTACTGCCGGAAACGGTGCAAAAAATAAATAAATGAAGAAGCGTCGACGCAAAAATATGGCGTCGACGTAATTTTGACGTCGAAGCGTCGACGTCATCGACGCGTCGCTACAGCACTAGTGTATACGATGTTTCTAAATTGATTCTAAATGATCCGTTTTAGATATTTTGTGTATTGTATTCATAAGTTATTTCCCTCTCCAGATGTCAGTATGCTAAGAGATGATGGGTCAGACGATGAGATCCTATCATCCACGCAAGAATGTACCTCCACATCACAAAGTCAAAACCAGGAAGTGTCTTCAACCGGTGAGCTTGAACGCAATTCTTACCTTTCGTGCATTTCACACAGCACTTGGCAAAAAATTGAACATCAACAACTCCATCTCCCTTCTTTGTCCTACCCACCTCTCTCTCCTGCAACTCTGTCAGGAGACCTGTCTGATGCAGAGGCTGCACAATCAGTCAAACACAACCCCAGTTTTAAAACTGAACACTGCTTCAGTACTGCCTGAAGTTACAAGTAGCATTCATTTTGTGGTTAGCGTGAACCCACCTATTGCTTATAGGTTGCTCTAATCTCTCGGCACGGACTTCATACAGGGATAGCACAGCTACTCCAACACGTCCCTGTCACTACAGAACATCTGGAATGTGCACGATAAGGTGATGCAGGACAATTCCCTGAGCACATTATCCAAGTCTGCTTCATGGCAGCAAACAGACTCCGCCGTGACCGATCGCAGTGACTGCACTTGCACTGCAAAGGATTGCCTCTCCTCTCCTCACTGTCATCTCTATCCGGAGCCACTGCAGCTCCGTCATCTTCCGCAAAAACGGGTCTCTCAACCCTCCTCCTCATCACTGGCTCAAACGCATATGCCATCGGGTTAGATGACATCAAATAAACTCGTACAGCCTTGTTGTCTTGACATGTTTCCTCAGTTACAGCGAGTCGAGTATGAGTACGCAGATGTGTACTCATCTCTTTGTAACTGTGTACTCGTACACAGTTGAGGAGGACAAATGTTTGAGTAGCCGTGTAATCCCTGCGTGAAGTCTGCGCCGTGAGATTGGAGCAACCTATAAACAGTAGGTGAGGGCACACTAACCTAAACGTTAATGCTACTTGTGTCAGTAACTACAGTTGCTTTCTGTCTGATGAAATCAGTTCATCTTATATTGTCCAACATACAATCTTTACAGCGCACAGCTACTTCAGCACTAGTGGACTGCGTGGGAACGGTCTGTCGTCCGTACACTATATGAGGAAATATACTGCTTGAGCTTGAGGGCCACTATCCTTTAGGTCTTAGATGTTTCCCTGCTGCAACACACCTGATTCATTTTGCAGAGCTTGGCAACAAGCTGTTTGATCTATTTAATTTGAATCAGGTGTGTTGAAGCAGGGAAACCTCTCAGACCTGCAGAATAGTGGCCCTTGCCCAGATAGCACAAGTCTCTTTGATGTCATATTTACATCTGGAAGACGTATTTTTAAGAGTGTTTGCTCATCTGCAAGACGTCTATAGGACGTTTCTGTCAGATGTCAAATAGACGTTTATAAGATGTCAGTTTAACGTGCATTCTAAATCATTACATCTTAAAGACATCTTCTAAACGTCTATTTGACATCTGACAGAAACGTCCTATAGACGTCTTGCAGATGAGCAAACACTCTTAAAAATACGTCTTCCAGATGTAAATATAACATCAAAGAGACTTGTGCTATCTGGGTGAGGACTGGAGTTGCCCATCCCTGGGCTAACATGAAAACTAATATTTTTACGTCACTAGTCACTTGAAAAGAATTTAGGACGATAGGAGACGGGATGAAATAAACTGTGTCTCTCTGTAAGAGACACAAATCCCATATACTGACTTCTTGTTAAGTGCCTCGAGACGACATCTGTTGTGAATCGGCGCTATATAAATAAACTGAATTGAATTGAATATACTAAATTATTTTATAAAATAACACAACCACTGTACTGATGGCTATTACATATTTCATGTAGTGTATACTACAATAAAGTTATTTCTTTGTCCAGATGTCAGTATGCCAAGAGAAGAGGGGTCAGAAGATGAGGTCAGCATGTCATCCCTGCAAGAATGTCCCTCCACATCACAAGTCCAAAACCGGAGTGGGTCTGCAAAAAAGAGAGGTACGCTTTGGGGCTTGCTCTCTCTTTTGGGCCAGAGTTGCTCATTTATTTTTTTAGGGCTTTTACTTTGCTTCCTTGACTCAACACTTGAAATATGTCTGTCCCTCCTTACTGTCCGGTGTCACAAGCCTGACAGTGACTTGAAAGAAGCTGTTGCAGGAACAGACCTTGTGAGCCTGCATTGTTGCAGGTTGTAGGGTTGGGGAAAGACTGGCATTAACACTTTATGGAGTTACTCAGGAAAAATGCTTGCATTTCCTCCAACAACAGAGGGTGTACAGTGACCAGTTGAAAAACTCGAACAACCTCCAATCACCTTAAATACCTCCTAACTGCTAGTGTTCCTTCATCCAAGTCTCATTAAGCCTTCACATGCAGCTGACTTTATTAAATGACCTTTTAAAAGTGCCTTAAAAATAGAAAATATTATCATAATTATTGTTTTTATTATTTTGTGAAATGCAAGAAAGAATAAAATTGCTCTGAGTGAGAGAGTGTGTGTTTATACTCGAGTGTTGGGTAAAAGCATCCTGTTGCAGTTTCTTTTCCAGAATTTTAATGTAACTTCGTCAGAAGTACAATGAGCCACTGCAAATCACTCAGTTTAATAAATACAACACACAAAGAAAAAGGTTTTTCCACCGCTTCATGCACTCTTTCAGCAACGAGACCCAAACACCTGGAGACTCGTGATCACTCTGGCCAATCACAAGAGAGTACATCCACGTAGCTGCGTAGCACGTTAGGTCTGAAGAGGTGCCCATCAAGCTGCATAAATAAGGATTAATTTGCAGTGTTTTTGTTTTTACCAAACCAGTGTATAAAATGAATAATAATCTCAGTCAAGTTATTATGAAGAGTTGTTTATTCCAACAAATAAGAACTTTATTTATTTACATTGTTAACAGTGCAACGTCTGCAGTGTTCTCTCGCTCTCCACTGAAATCTGTGTGCTCGGTGTGAAGTCCACCTTAGTGGTAATCCCAGAAACGGTTCCTGTCCTCTGAAAAACAGAGGTGGACATCACACTTGCTGCATTGGGTATTGGTGTACCCTTTACTGCAATGTCTGCAGTGCCCTCTCTTTGTCTTCAGGGGGAAATGTCCAGTTTGGTCCATGCTCACATCCATGGGCGGTGGTTTGCGTGACTTTTTAGAAGAGGGAGCCTTTGGACTTCCATCATCCATGTGTGGTCTCTTTCCACCATTCAGAGGGCTCCTGTCTCTGGGCTCTTGTTGATTGAAGATGGCCGTCCTCTCTTTGGCGTTTTTAGTGTTCTGTCCACCAGATTAGAATATAAAGAACAAATGTCTCAATTTATGTACATCTCAAATACCAGTCTGATTTATCAAGAACAAGGTAAATGGCACAAATAGATCATTACCGCAATGAGAGAGGAAGCCATCTGTGCTTGGAACTTTCTCATGTTCAGTATCTCCTTCTTTGGCATCCTGAGAGCATAGGCTGTGCTGCTTGTAGAGGAGCCAGGCGTTGACCACTGTAAGGGTGATTGTGTGCCAGAAGATGCACATGTACCACCACCAGGATTTCAGTGCATACTTGTGTTTTGCTGTAAATGAGTCCAACAAATCCACACCTCCCATGTATTTATTGTAGATGCCCACAATGGAAGCCTTTCTAACGTCAATGTAGGTTTTGGCGGCTTTGTCCCAGTCTTGAATCTCCTGAAGAGGTTCTGGTCCAGCCAAGGATGACACAAGTGTCACCGCCCTGTTGTCGTACCATTTGACAGCACAGAGGTTGTTTCCCCTCCACTCTGTGGTCAAAGCCTCTGCCCTTCTTCTTCAAGCTCTTCACATGTAAAGATTACAGTTAGGTAGATGCACTTGCCTGGCTGTTCCCACATAATGGATTCCTTGCTCAAGGAGCTTCACTACCAGTGGAACGGAGGTGAAGTAGTTGTCTGCCTAGATCTTGTTGTGTTGACCTTTTGGAAATGTGGAGGCAAGCTTCATTACAACATCACCTGACAATCCAAGTTTAGATTTGACTCGTACTTCATTGTTGCTCCCTTGGTAAACATCAAAGTCAAGCATCATGCTAGAGATTCCAGCTTTCACCCATACTTTAAAAGCCCCATGAGCGTAGATTACCTTGCATATACTTCTTGATGCTGCTGAACTTCCCGTTGAAGGGTATCATCATCTTGTCCATGAAATGTGCTCTTCTGGTACCACCTGCAGGCAGTTCTCTCTGAGTGAATCAAGCCGTGGTCTGAGTTTCCAGAGTTTGTCCCTCTTTTCAGTCTCTGGAATGGTTGAATTGTTTACAAAATGTAATGTTCCATCCTCCTCAGGTATATGCCCAATGCTGCCTGTATTTCTTTTGTATTAGTGTTGACTGATCTTTCGTCATTTTGAAAGCTGTACTCATTCATATTTGTTGCCAGAGCTTGAACCAAATCTTCTAAAACAAACTTTTGGAAGAATTGCAATGGTGTGTGGAGGGAGGTGACATCATCTGTGAGAGCTTGACCAGAAAAATCAGTGACGACTGTCATGTGGCATGATGTATTTCTTTGATTGCCCGGGCTCAATATTCACATTAGCTGTACAAATCGGTAGGTTCTTGGTTTTCTTGGTCCACAGAGACATCAATATCTGATTCTTCATCACTTGCATAAGTGTCGTCAAAATCTATGTCCACATCACTTTCTCCTTTTTGGATGATGGTAATTACATTGTGCACATTGTACTGAGGATTTGTCCTTTGCTGGTGGCATTCTGAAATAAAAAAATAAAATTGAAACAAATGTACATTTGTATATACAAATAGCACACAGGCCTCATTATGACGTGTTCACACTTTGGACTGAAGCAGCCTGTTCACACATCTCACCGGTCACATTATACCTGATGGCTCACCTATAGTAGACTGTGATTGTAATCCTTACAGGAATGCATTCAGCGTCCAGTTTACAACAAAATCTAACAGTGATGAACATTTACACCTGTGCCAGAACAAAGCACCAGGAGCATCCCGCACAACTTGGAGGATTGGCCAGGTGTCTCTTACAAAAGAGATCTTGGATCTCAATGGGACAGACCTGGTTAAATAAAGGTTATTGGCCTAATGATCATAAGCACTTTGACTATAAATTGATAAGAACATTTTGTTTATCAGTAGACTAAGAAAGGGCAGATTTGCACAAACAGAATTTCTTTATTAGAAAGTCCTGCAGAATGTGATAGCAAATTATAATGTTTAGATATGGCAATATATCTTTCAACTTTAGTCTCTAATACAGTATAGAATATGTAATCCGATATAAAGCTAAAGGGTATAATGTTTAAATCATTTATAATTTGTTGTGAACATTTTCATTTAAGTTCCCCTCAAGATGTTCCTCTTAAATACAGGGCAATTATGACTGCCACTCTCATCCAACATTGTAATATTGCTTATAAATTATTGTAAAATTATTTATAAAACAAGCTCTAAACAAAATGTAGGGCATATTTTTAACATTTACTGTAAATGTCCTTGTTCTAGACACTGTAATAAACACAGAAAAACATATTCCAAGCATTTTACTTACTTGAAGATGAATCCAGTCCAGTAAATCAAAGGGATGTTGCTTGATCAGAAAGTTGTTGGATGTGTCACTTCTTGACTTAAGGGATCCAATTACATGGTGGGAATAAAATGTAGGACCCACAGATCATATTGATGTGGTTGTATAAACAAACAAACAATAAAAAAAAAGACAAAATGGGTTTTGGGGAATAACCACAATTTATGTAATTCTGAAACAGTGGGTCTTACAGGGTTAAGTAAGATAAAAATTTCTTTATAAAAGAAAACCTACAATGTTTTGTGTTTTTGCCTACATAGGAAAACAAATGGCCGTCAAAAGAAGCTGGACCCCAGACGAGTGTGCTGCCGTGGACACACACTTGAGGAGATTTATTGTAATGAATCAAGTTCCTGGTAAAGAAGATTGTCAGCTCTGCATTACTGCAGAACCTCAAGCTCTCAGAAAAAGAGACTGGAAAGCAGTTAAATATTATGTTAAAAATTGCATTACAGCCCTGAGAAGAAAAGTCTAGTGTGGAAAGCACCTAATGGATCTGAGGTAAAACCAAAACATTAGAGGTAGGATCTTAAAAATGTTTTGTCTTTGGTTGTGTTCTGTTGTAACCTTGTTGTTGTTTTAGGGGTTTGCTCAGGTTTTATGGGTGTCCAGTGGCCTACACATTACACATTTCACAGTTCTTCACAGCACTTATTTAATTTTATTTTTAATTTGATGGATGTAGGATGGATTTTGGATGGATATTGAATAGATGTTTGATAGATGGATGGATGGATGTTGGATGGATTATCGAGAGATGGGTGGATGTAGGATAGAGGATGGATGTTGGATGGATGTAGGGTAGATGATGGCTGGATGGATGTTGGATGGATGTAGGGTAGATGATGGCTGGATGGATGTTGGATGGATGTAGGGTAGATGATGACTGGATGGATGTTGGATGAATGTAGGATAGATGATGGTTGGATGAATGTAGGATAGATGATGGCTGGATGGATGTTGGATGGATGTTGGGTAGATGATGGCTGGATGTTGGATGGATGTAGGATAGATGATGGTTGGATGAATGTTGGATGGATGTAGGGTTGATGTTGGATGGATGGATGTTGGATGAATTTGGATGGATGTTGGATGAATGTTGGATGGATGTAGAGTAGATGATGGCTGGATGGATGTTGGATGGATGTTGGATGGATGTGGGGTAGATGTTGGATGGATGAATGTTGGATGGATGTAGGGTAAATGTTGGATGGATGGATGGATGGATGTTGGATGGATGTAGGGTAGATGTTGGATGGATGAATGTTGGATGGATGAATGTTGGATGGATGTAGGGTAGATGTTGGATGGATGGATGGATGTTGGATGGATGTAGGGTAGATGTTGGATGGATGGATGGATGTTGGATGGATGGATGTTGGATGGATGAATGTTGGATGGATGAATGTTGGATGGATGAATGTTGGATGGATGAATGTTGGATGGATGTAGGGTAGATGTTGGATGGATGTAGGGTAGATGTTGGATGGATGGATGGATGGATGGATGTTGGATGGATGTAGGGTAGATGTTGGATGGATGGATGGATGTTGGATGGATGTAGGGTAGATGTTGGATGGATGAATGTTGGATGGATGGATGAAGGGTAGATGTATGTAGAGTAGATGATGGCTGGATGAATGTTGGATGGATGTAGGGTAGATGTTAGATGGATGGATGAAGGGTGGATGTTGGATGGATGGATGAAGGGTAGATGTTGGATGGATGTAGGGTAGATGGATGGATGTAGGGTAGATGTTGGATGGATGGATGAAGGGTAGATGTTGGATGGAAGAAGGGTAGATGTTGGATGGATGGATGTAGGGTAGATGGATGGATGTAGGGTAGATGTTGGATGGATGGATGAAGGGTGGATGTTGGATGGATGGATGGATGGATGGATGAAGGGTATATGTTGGATGGATGGATGTAGGGTAGATGGATGAAGGGTGATGTTGGATGGATGAAGGGTGGATGTGGTTGGTTGGATGGATGGATGTAGGGTAGATGTTGGATGGATGAAGGTGGATGTTGGTTGGTTGGATGGATGGATGAAGGGTAGATGTTGGATGGATGTAGGGTAGATGTTGGATGGATGGATGAAGGGTAGATGTTGGATGGATGGATGAAGGGTAGATGTTGGATGGATGGATGAAGGGTAGATGTTGGATGGATGGATGAAGGGTAGATGTTGGATGGATGGATGAAGGGTAGATGTTGGATGGATGGATGTAGGGTAGATATTGGATATATGGATGGATGTTGGATGGATATTGATATATTCTTGTTTATTTTAATACTTTTTTTTATTTATTTTAGGGCCTGAACACTGAAAGTGTGTTGGGAATATGTTAAATATTTCATATTTCAAGGATTTTTCATTTCTTTAAATATCTCTGTATCATGATTTCAGAATTTGTTAAAACTTTCTAAAATGTAATTTGTTTGTTGTTTAAAAACTAAAATTTGTTTTAATCATTTCATAAAAAGTTTGACTGACAACTGTGTGGCATAAACTGTGTCATTACAATAAAATTGGTCTTTGAAGCTGTATGTCTTATAATCTGTAAAGTTTCACATATATACATAATTACTCATTACAAAACTAACTATTTAAGTCCAACATAAGGAAACTGGGAGTAATAATAAAGGCTGTGTCAGCAGCTGCAGATAGTGACCTTGGGCCCCATTAACATATAAAAACTTGGTATGTATGTGTGTATGTGGGCAGACCCCACAAGTCGGCAATCCTAGAAACGGTCCCCACAAGGGGCCAAATACCTTTTTCGACAAAACTTTAGAAATTTGTCAAATTGAACTGATATTAATGATTACGATTTTTTTTTAGATCTAATGTTATTTTTACAGCAGTGTAGGACCACTGCAAAGGGTGGATCCCACAACGCATAAAAAAAACTTGTGGGCCCCATGAGGGGGCCTGCGTCAGAATGTGTGTGGTGTGTGTGTGTGTGTGTGGTGTGTGTGTGTGTGTGTGTGTGTGTGTGTGTGTGTGTGTGTGTGTGTGTGTGTGTTGTGTGTGTGTGTGTGTGTGTGTGTCAAACCCTACATTATGGGGACAAAATGTCCCCACAAAGATAGCAATATCTGAAATCCTTGTCCTTGTGGGGACATTTTTTGGTCCCCATGAGGAAAACAGCGTATAAATCACACTAAGTGATGTTTTTGGAAAATGTAAAAATGCAGAAAGTTGTGTGTCATGGGTAGGTTTAGGGGTAGGGTTAGTGTAAGGGGATAGAATATACAGTTTGTACAGTATAAAAAACATTATGCCTATGGAGAGTCCCCACAAAGATAGCTGACCAGATGTGTGTGTGTGTCTGTGTACAGATGTATGTGATTAATTGTATGTGTACATATTTCTTTTACACTATTATCTTTGTTTTGAAATAAAAGTTATCACTGTTATGAGTTTGTTTTTTTGAGTTGGCATGCATAATATGGGATACAGAGATTGACAATGTACTGTATGTATTTTTTTTTAACTTCAAACTACTTTTTTTGGAATAAAAGTTATAATAACCTATATAATACACAAAAATAAAAAATTATTAACTATGAAAGGGGAATGATTAAAATAAGAAATATATAAGGTGTCATTTATGTTTACAGTGATTTTGTAATTTACACAGTGAAGTGCAACATAATGTGAAAATAAACTTTAAATAAAATACTACACTGATATCATATTGCACTATATATATACAGCGAGGAGTACTTGCGGTGTCGGAGGGCGGTTCAAGATGGCGCTCTAGTAAGATGTAAGTTGATGTGCTCTGCAAACTCAAACAGTGTTATTGACTTTTAGTGCAGTCAGAAAAGGAGTTTATTATTTTCTATACTTTATACACCTATTAGTTGGTATTTATTACCTTACTAGAGAGTATGGGCAAGTCCGAAAAAAGAAAAAACAAGACGAATGTTTCGCAGACGAATGCTAATCCTGCTACTGCTACCAATAGTGAAACGCTGCACGTTTCCAGTGTTCCTGTTGCAGTGAATATGCATGATTACGTCAAGACAGACCTGGATGCAATTTCTGACGATTTCATGTTGTGCGAGGAGGAATTTCCTGCACTTTTAGATACGCCTTGCAAATCCCCTGCAACCAAACAACGGAAGACTGAGCGTTCTGATATGGCTCATGTCCTCTCTCAACTCGGAGCACTTTCGCAGTTGATAAACACCCGGTCTGATTCCCTGGAAAAATTGATAGGAGAAAATACACGTGCGATTACTAGTATGAAGGAGGTGATAAACGAAAACACCAAGCAAATCACTAGTGTCAAGGAAGCTATCGAATTTATGAGCGAAGAAGTGAACAGTCTGAAACTAAAATGTGGAGTGGTGGAGGCCAAGGTGGGCAAAGTGGATCAGGCTACTAATGAGCAAGAGAGAAGACTAGCACACCTGGAAAGTTATTCGCGACGGTGGAATTTAAGAATCCACGGAGTCCCAGAGAAGGAGAGAGAAGATGTTAGGCAACGGATCATCCAGCTGTGTCAGCAACTCCTGCCAGAAGACAAAGATAAACTTCCGAACGCTATTGATACTGTGCACCGGCTTGGTCGCAAAGAACCGAATAAAACCAGAGGAATTATTTGTCAATTTGCCTCCCGTTTCTTTCGCGACGCTGTGTGGCGTGCAGCAAAGGAGTCTGCCTTTCTCAGGGAAAATGGCCTGAAAATATCTGAGGACTTATCTCCAGCAGATAAAGAGAGGAGGAACAAACTTTGGCCGGTAGTGGAAAAAGCAAGACAAAACAACAAACGTGCTTACTTTATTGGAGGTAGGGCGTTTGTAGAAGGAGTCGAAATATTCCCTCCAGCCTGAATCTTTAAGTTGCTGACATGGTTGAAGCCTGTTTGTAATTTGCACTGATCCTGAGGGCTAACGAAAGTCTGTTGAATCTAGAGATTGTTGCCTGCCTTAAGTTGTATGACTTTATTTTTTACAAAAAAGATAGAAGGAAAAAACTAGTTTAGACTAATTTGCGCTTTTAACGAATATAAAATCACTTGCACTCTAAGTTAATTTATATAGGCCTAGTTATGTCAATTTAATGCTAATTCAACTTTTTTTGATGTTTTATTTTGGTTTGAAGGTATACTAATCTCAGGAATTTGTTATTTTAATCTTGCTATGATGCTAGTGTCACAGGTCGGGGCGGGCCAACCTGACCTACACCCGCCCCTGAGACCCGGACCACCCTTGGGGAGTCGGACGGAGGACAGAGCAAGGAGGACAGACAAATGGGGGTCAATTAAAATCAAGTTTTTATTAAAAGTTAAAAGAATCGGTTAGGAGTGCAAGCTGGTGGTCGGGAACCTGGTCGAACCTCGGACTGGAGGTTTGAGGCTGGGAACTCCACCACAAGCAGACTGGTGAGTATGCGGGTCCGTACGTCTCTTCTCTAGTGGAGTCCCGGACACAGAGTTTACAGCAGAGGAGGTTTTACTGCGAGCAGACAGGTGAGTATGCGGGTACGTACGCCTCTTCTCTGGCGAAGTCACAGACACGGAGTTTATAGCAGAGGAGGTTTTACTGCAGAGCAGACAGAATGAGTATGCGGGTACGTACGCCTCTTCTCTGGCGAAGTCACAGACACGGAGTTTATAGCAGAGGAGGTTTCACTGCAGAGCAGACAGGTGAGTATGCGGGTACGTACGCCTCTTCTGGCTGGAGGTTTGAGGTTGAAAACTTCAAGCAGACTGGTGAGTATGCGGGTACGTACGCCTCTTCTCTGGTGGAGTCACAGACACAGAGTTTACAGCAGAGGAGGTTTCAGGCTGGAGGTTTGGGGTTGAAAACCACAGGCAGACTGGTGAGTATGCGGGTACGTACACTCTTCTCTGGTGGAGTCACAGACACAGAGTTTACAGCAGAGGAGGTTTCAGGCTGGAGGTTTGGGGTTGAAAACCACAGGCAGACTGGTGAGTATGCGGGTACGTACACTCTTCTCTGGTGGAGTCACAGACACAGTTTACAGCAGAGGAAGTCTCACTGCAAAGCAGACAGGTGAGTATGCGGGTACGTACGCCTCTTCTCTGGTGGAGTCACAGACACAGAGTTTACAGCAGAGGAGGTTTCACTGCAAAGCAGACAGGTGAGTATGCGGGTACGTATGCCTCTTCTCTGGTAAAGTCACAGACACGGAGCTTACAGCAGAGGAAGTTTCACTGCAAAGCAGACAGGCAAGCATGCGCATACATAACTCTCTTCAAAGTGGCAAACAGAGGGGCTTACGGCTGGAGGTTTGAGGTTGAAAACCACAGGCAGACTGGTGAGTGTGCGGGTACATACACCTCTTCTCTGGTGGAGTCGCAGACACAGCTTACAGCAGAGGAAGTTTCACTGCAAAGCAGACAGGTGAGTATGCGGGTACGTATGCCTCTTCTCTGGTAAAGTCCCAGACACGGAGCTTACAGCAGAGGAAGTTTCACTGCAAAGCAGACAGGCAAGCATGCACATACATAACTCTCTTCAAAGTGGCAAGCAGAGGGGCTTACGGCTGGAGGTTTAAGGTTGAAAACCACAGGCAGACTGGTGAGTATGCGGGTACGTACACCTCTTCTCTGGTGGAGTCACAGACACAGAGTTTACAGCAGAGGAGGTTTCACTGCAAAGCAGACAAGTGAGTATGCGGGTACGTATGCCTCTTCTCTGGTAAAGTCACAGACACGGAGCTTACAGCAGAGGAAGTTTCACTGCAAAGCAGACAGGCAAGCATGCGCATACATAACTCTCTTCAAAGTGGCAAACAGAGGGGCTTACGGCTGGAGGTTTGAGGTTGAAAACCACAGGCAGACTGGTGAGTGTGCGGGTACATACACCTCTTCTCTGGTGGAGTCGCAGACACAGTTTACAGCAGAGGAAGTTTCACTGTGAAGCAGACAGGCAGGCATGCAAATACGTATTCTCTCTTCCCAGTGGCTGTCAGAATAAACACACTCGAAAATCTGTGGGACACAACAATGTTAGCCTCTCTTTGTACAGTCGGGAGGAGATAGAAACTAGGGCAAGACATGGACATCCAGCGGGTTTAGGTGCTCACTTCAAACAGCAGACAGTGCATCACATCACTTCATCTCAACACGGCACTCAGTGGAAAATTACACAGGTATAAGGCCGTTACCCATCTCCTGGCCCGGCCTCTACATCAACAGTCCCACTGTCACAAGAGAGGGAGATGAAAGTTCAATTAGGTTACTCACTATCTCTCACAAACGTTCCTCCGTCCCGTGGTTACCTCCTTCCCATTGAATCCGCCTGTGTGTCTCTCCATTCACCACGCCATGCCCGTTTAACAGCCCCACATCTTCACCACAACTCACTCTTCCTCCAACAAACACCGATCCCAAGGCAAACCAACGCACTGTTTGATCCATGCTTTCTCCTTTTATCTTCCCGAGTCCCAATCGCAAGGCTTGCTTCTCCCATCTCCAGCTGTTAGCGATCTCTGGCTAATCACCCCAGTGTCGGAGAATGCTCGCGCTATCCCGGAACTAGCCCGGTGTCCCTTTGTTATGGGTCCGGCGGGAGGCAAAACCCAGAGAACATTAGTTCCGTCCAGAAAAATTCAATGAAATTTGTCACCCCGTGACATACCCCCCCACCAAACCGTTCTAGTCCCTAGAACGCGGTGCCTCTACCCAGTCGCCGTACCGTACCGGAGGCTGACCTCGGTTATTCCGCTGGGGACGTCTTGGGGGTGAGGGAACATTCGCTGGCTCAGGTGCAACGGCCGGTCCCCTTGGGACCACAGCCCATCCTATCATTGGGGTCTGATGGACTCTCTCTTCAGTGGGGGAGGTAGTGTCTACAAGCCTTGGGTAGTTGGGGCAAGGGCGGATCAAATTCCGATGCAATATCCGTTCTGGGCCGGAGTCCCCTTCGGGGCGAAGGACATACACGGGCTGGTCAGGGCGGGGTTGTCGTTGGACTACATAAGGCCGAGATTCCCAACGGTCACTCAACTTCCCTTTCCCCTGGCGCCGATTGTCTTTGACCAGAACCCTGTCTCCCGGCAGCAGGGGAGCTTCACGAGCCGTTCGATCATATAGTTGTTTGTTCTTCTGGGCAGCTCGTTCGATTCGAGCAGAGACCTGTTCATAAGCGAAGTGGAGGCGCTGGTGATGGTTGCTCACCCATTCCGTTAGGCTGGTTCCCTCCTCGGCCGGGCTGGATCCCAACAGCAAGTCCGTGGGCAACCGTACGTGCCGTCCGAACATCAGGTATGTTGGTGCATATCCAGTAGTGCTATGCACGCTGTTATTATAAGCTTGAATTACGGCCGGGAGATTTACCACCCAATTCCCCTGTTGCTCTGCCTCCAACGTCCCTAATAGGCCCAACAGGGTCTGATTGAATCGTTCGCACCCTCCGTTCCCTTGGGGATGATACGGCGTGGTGTGGGTCTTCTTACACCCGTACAGTTGGCACAGCTCCCTGATGACCCGGGACTCAAAGTTTGGACCCTGATCTGAGTGAAGGACCTCTGGACATCCAAAGGGCTGGAACACATACTTCCAGAGGGCGTTGGCAGTGGTGACTGCAGTCTGGTCTCTAGTGGGGATAGCCCACACAAACTTTGTGAAAAGATCCGTTACCACGAGGATATTCTGAATGAGGTCAGTAGGTCGACCCAACGTCAGGTAGTCCATCGCCACCATATGTAATGGGGCTTTAGCTTGAATGGGGGCCAGTGGGGCTCGAACCTCTCTCCGGGACTTAAAGAGAATGCAACGTGGGCACTGCGAGACGAACACCTTAACTGCCTTCTCCATCCCTGGCCAGTAGAAGTGTCTCCGTACCAATGAGATCGTCCTCTCCTGCCCTTGATGTCCCATGTGGTCGTGATATGCTCGGAGGAGAGCTTGGGATTGATCTCTAGGCACAACTATTTGACAGACCTCTTCTCCCAGGGCTGGGTCGAGTAACGTTCGACAGACGACTCCCTCTTTGAGGAAGAGTCTCTTCCCCTGTCGCAGGAGTTGCTGCATCCCCCAAGGTTGTTTACGTCGTTCTACCCTCTCTGGCCAAGTCCCTCGCTGCAGCCAATCTTGCATCTGGGCCAGAGCTGGGTCCCCCGCCTGCCGGTCCCTCCACCGTAGGGGGTCCCAACCCCAACTCGAGGGAACCACTTCCCCTCGAAGCCCAGGGGCCTCTATGATCCCCACCATAAGTTCCTCCTCCGATACTACATTGGGTGGCAAACAGAGGGGTCTACCCTCAGGGAGCCGAGACAGGACGTCGGCATTGGTGTGCTCCTTCCCTGGCCGATACTGCAGATGGTAATCGTAGTTGGCCAGCTGCGCCGCCCATCGCTGCTCGACCGCCCCCAATTTTGCAGTTTGGAGATGGACCAGCGGGTTGTTATCCGTAACTACAACTACCTTCGCTCCCCACAGATAATCCTTGAACTTCTCGCTAACGGCCCACTTCATGGCGAGGAGCTCCAGCTTGAAGGAGCTATAGTTAGCATCGTTACGTTCAGCTGGGTGCAGACTCCTGCTCGCATAGGCGATAACCCTCTCTTCTCCCTGTTGACTCTGAGCTAGTACGGCCCCCAATCCCAGATTGCTAGCATCCGTATAGAGCGTAAAGGGCTGAGAAAAGTCGGCGTAAGCCAAGATCGGAGCTTGGAGCAGCTCTTGTTTTAATTGCTGGAAGGCCAGCTCACAGGGGGGATTCCACGAGACGGCAGGGGACCCCCTGCCCCGGGTCCGTCCCGAGCCTCCAAGCAGCTGGTTCAAGGGTCTAGCGATCTTGGCGAAGTCCTTAATGAACCGCCGGTAGTATCCCACGAATCCCAGGAATGATCTCACTTGCCTCACCGTTCTTGGCGTGGCCCACTCCTGGACGGCAGACACCTTTTCGGGATCCACTGCAATCCCCGCCGCACTGACTCGATGGCCCAGGAATTTTACCTCCTTCTTGAGCAACTGGCACTTATCTGGCTGTAGCTTTAGTCCATAACGTTCTAGGGATCGGAAGACTTGCTCCAGGTGTTGAAGGTGAGACTCGAAGTCGGGAGAGTATACAATAACGTCGTCTAAGTAGACAAGCGTGGTGTCCATAAGCTGGGCTCCCAAGCAGCGCTGCATGAGACGTTGGAAGGTCGCGGGAGCGTTACACAACCCAAACGGCATACGTTCCCACTCAAAGAGGCCAAAAGGGGTGGTAAAGGCGGTCTTCTCCCGGTCTCCTTCCTCCACTTGGACTTGCCAGTAACCACTAGCCAGATCTAGGGTGGAATACCAAGCGGCCCGAGTAAGACTAGTCAAGGAGTCCTCGACCCGCGGCAGAGGGAAGGCGTCTCGTTTGGTAACTTGGTTCAGCCTCCGATAATCGACGCAGAATCGCCACGCCCCAGTCTTCTTGCGAACGAGGACTATCGGTGCTGCCCATGGGCTGCTGCTCTCCCGAATAACTCCCTTTTCCAGCATCCCTCGAAGGAGGGTACGAACCTCAGCATACAGAGTCGGAGGTACGGGGCGGTAGCGTTCCCGGCTCGGAGGCGCATCCCCAGTGGGAATCCGATGCTTTACAATGTCTGTCCGCCCATAGTCCTCATCATGTGCAGAGAAAAGATGCTTCCATCGCACCAGGAAGTCCCGGAGTTGCTTTGCCTGCCCTTCTTCCAGCCCGTCGCCTCGTAAGGACTCTCCCGCCAGGTGGGCCGGAAATGTTTCTTCCTGTCCGCCTGCAGGAGTCTCAGCCTGCGTCAAGGCCACCTCCACCACCGTCGGGCCCACCTGACAGAACTGAAACTCTCCTTCCTCATGGACCTGCTCGGGGCTCACCGGGGTGACTCGCGCTAGACGTTGGTGGCGATGAAGGGCCACAGCATAGGGATTGGTGTTTCTTAGTCTTACGGCAACCCGACCCCGGTGAACGGACGCCAATCCCCGGGCCACCTCCACGGTCTGACAGTCAGAATGAGGCTCAACCAGGACCCACTCCGAGGACCCATGAAGCTGACCAGGGATACGGGCCCAGATAATGGCCTCGCTCTGAGCCGGGACCGACAGTGCGTAGCGACACCCCACTCTTCCCACGCTCTCTCGATCCCGCTGGGCATCGGCCATGCGGACTCGGCGACAATCGGCCCTGATCCGATCCCATTCCTGTTTTTCCCCTCTCGAGGCCGACGGCATGGGTCTCGCTTTAAACAACTCCTCCCAGCATTCCATGATGACGTTCATTCCCAGTAGGGCACGGTGAGCTCCCAGACATGTATCCTGTACAATCACAACCCCCTTCTGAGGCACAAGGGTCCCCTGGACCTCCAGGTCCGTGACCAGATAGCCCACATACGGAATCTCCAGGCCATTTGCCCCACGCAGGGTTAACCAGGGGACATCTGTGGCCGAATGTCCCTGGACCCCGAATAACTCCCGAGACAGGCTTTCGGAGAACAAGGTGACCTGGGACCCGGTATCCAGGAGACATTGGATTTCGGTCCCATTGACTTGAGCCACCACAAGAGGGCAACGCCCGACTAGACAATTCCTGGCTGCCAATGGAGAGGGGTCAATTAGGGGGGTCCCGACCACTTGACCCACAGTGGCCGGAGACTCTAAAAACCCCCCTGCGATCCCCGGCGTGCCCTGCATTGCCGGACGTAATGACCTGGTTCGCCACAGCCATTGCAAATGGGACGACCTTGTTCGTCCCACTGAAACCGGGGGGCGGAGGACCGGGGCGGACGTTGCTCTGGGAGTCGACTACCTTCGGAGGAGGCTCGTTCTCGCGTAGGTGGCAAGGGTCGGAAATGTTCTCGGCGTAATTCCTCTAAGAAAGTTTTAGACAGTTCTGCCATCTGTTCACGGACGTCTCTCCTCAATTCTTCTCTTAGGGCCTGTTTCCAGTCGGGTGGGGCAGGAGGTGGAGGACAACTGGCAGCACTGGTGGCCATACAGTGTGAGGGGTCCGAGGAGTCAGCATAATCCTGTTCAAGGGCCAGAGCTTCCCGACGTAGCTCATCAAACGTCAGAGCTGAATTGCGGCGAAGTTGTATCCGAAGGCTCTGACGTATTGGTCCATCCCGCAACCCCAGAAGAAACTGGTCCTTTAAGAGAGCCTCCCCTTCTCCAAGCCCATGGTCCTGCCTCCTCTCCAGCCGGGACAAGTGTTCTCGCAATTGCAGGGCAAAAGCACGTATAGTCTGTCGAGTTCCCTGTCTACAATTGAAGAATTGCGTCCGAAGAACAGCCGCAGGAGTGGAGTCGCCGTACAGACCCGTTAGGAAGTCAAGGATAGCCTGGGCTGTGGCTCGAGTTGCTTCTGGCGCCGCTTGTACCTCTCTCCTTGCTTCGCCGTCCAGCGAATTTAGAATAAACTGGGTCCGTTGTGCAGCGTTTAACCCTTGAAGGCCTGCCAAGTACTCCACTTGAGTCTTCCATGCCGATAGACTAAGTTCAGACCCTGGTCCCCCATACTTTTGAGCCCACGGGGCTCCCATGAAGATGGGCATGACGTTGGGATGACCCACTGGTACCTCTTCGTCTGCCATTACTCCGCCCCCGTCTACTCAACCCAAGGTGGAACCCTGCCGACTGCGCCAAGTTTATGTCACAGGTCGGGGCGGGCCAACCTGACCTACACCCGCCCCTGAGACCCGGACCACCCTTGGGGAGTCGGACGGAGGACAGAGCAAGGAGGACAGACAAATGGGGGTCAATTAAAATCAAGTTTTTATTAAAAGTTAAAAGAATCGGTTAGGAGTGCAAGCTGGTGGTCGGGAACCTGGTCGAACCTCGGACTGGAGGTTTGAGGCTGGGAACTCCACCACAAGCAGACTGGTGAGTATGCGGGTCCGTACGTCTCTTCTCTAGTGGAGTCCCGGACACAGAGTTTACAGCAGAGGAGGTTTTACTGCGAGCAGACAGGTGAGTATGCGGGTACGTACGCCTCTTCTCTGGCGAAGTCACAGACACGGAGTTTATAGCAGAGGAGGTTTTACTGCAGAGCAGACAGAATGAGTATGCGGGTACGTACGCCTCTTCTCTGGCGAAGTCACAGACACGGAGTTTATAGCAGAGGAGGTTTCACTGCAGAGCAGACAGGTGAGTATGCGGGTACGTACGCCTCTTCTGGCTGGAGGTTTGAGGTTGAAAACTTCAAGCAGACTGGTGAGTATGCGGGTACGTACGCCTCTTCTCTGGTGGAGTCACAGACACAGAGTTTACAGCAGAGGAGGTTTCAGGCTGGAGGTTTGGGGTTGAAAACCACAGGCAGACTGGTGAGTATGCGGGTACGTACACTCTTCTCTGGTGGAGTCACAGACACAGAGTTTACAGCAGAGGAGGTTTCAGGCTGGAGGTTTGGGTTGAAAACCACAGGCAGACTGGTGAGTATGCGGGTACGTACACTCTTCTCTGGTGGAGTCACAGACACAGTTTACAGCAGAGGAAGTCTCACTGCAAAGCAGACAGGTGAGTATGCGGGTACGTACGCCTCTTCTCTGGTGGAGTCACAGACACAGAGTTTACAGCAGAGGAGGTTTCACTGCAAAGCAGACAGGTGAGTATGCGGGTACGTATGCCTCTTCTCTGGTAAAGTCACAGACACGGAGCTTACAGCAGAGGAAGTTTCACTGCAAAGCAGACAGGCAAGCATGCGCATACATAACTCTCTTCAAAGTGGCAAACAGAGGGGCTTACGGCTGGAGGTTTGAGGTTGAAAACCACAGGCAGACTGGTGAGTTGGGTACGTACTCTCTTGGTGGGTCACAACACATACCAGAGGAAGTTTCACTGCAACTAGGTGGAGTCAGCCTTTCTCTTGAGTACAGACACGAGCTTACAGCAGAGGAAGTTTCACTGCAAAGCAGACAGGTGAGTATGCGGGTACGTATGCCTCTTCTCTGGTAAAGTCCAGACACGGAGCTTACAGCAGAGGAAGTTTCACTGCAAAGCAGACAGGCAAGCATGCGCATACATAACTCTCTTCAAAGTGGCAAACAGAGGGGCTTACGGCTGGAGGTTTGAGGTTGAAAACTACAGCAGACTGGTGAGTGTGCGGGTACATACACCTCTTCTCTGGAGGAGTCGCAGACACAGCTTACAGCAGAGGAAGTTTCACTGCAAAGCAGACAGGTGAGTATGCGGGTACGTATGCCTCTTCTCTGGTAAAGTCACAGACACGGAGCTTACAGCAGAGGAAGTTTCACTGCAAAGCAGACAGGCAAGCATGCACATACATAACTCTCTTCAAAGTGGCAAGACAGAGGGCTTACGGCTGGAGGTTTAAGGTTGAAAACCACAGGCAGACTGGTGAGTATGCGGGTACGTACACCTCTTCTCTGGTGGAGTCACAGACACAGAGTTTACAGCAGAGGAGGTTTCACTGCAAAGCAGACAAGTGAGTATGCGGGTACGTATGCCTCTTCTCTGGTAAAGTCACAGACACGGAGCTTACAGCAGAGGAAGTTTCACTGCAAAGCAGACAGGCAAGCATGCGCATACATAACTCTCTTCAAAGTGGCAAACAGAGGGGCTTACGGCTGGAGGTTTGAGGTTGAAAACCACAGGCAGACTGGTGAGTGTGCGGGTACATACACCTCTTCTCTGGTGGAGTCGCAGACACAGTTTACAGCAGAGGAAGTTTCACTGTGAAGCAGACAGGCAGGCATGCAAATACGTATTCTCTCTTCCCAGTGGCTGTCAGAATAAACACACTCGAAAATCTGTGGGACACAACAATGTTAGCCTCTCTTTGTACAGTCGGGAGGAGATAGAAACTAGGGCAAGACATGGACATCCAGCGGGTTTAGGTGCTCACTTCAAACAGCAGACAGTGCATCACATCACTTCATCTCAACACGGCACTCAGTGGAAAATTACACAGGTATAAGGCCGTTACCCATCTCCTGGCCCGGCCTCTACATCAACAGTCCCACTGTCACAAGAGAGGGAGATGAAAGTTCAATTAGGTTACTCACTATCTCTCACAAACGTTCCTCCGTCCCGTGGTTACCTCCTTCCCATTGAATCCGCCTGTGTGTCTCTCCATTCACCACGCCATGCCCGTTTAACAGCCCCACATCTTCACCACAACTCACTCTTCCTCCAACAAACACCGATCCCAAGGCAAACCAACGCACTGTTTGATCCATGCTTTCTCCTTTTATCTTCCCGAGTCCCAATCGCAAGGCTTGCTTCTCCCATCTCCAGCTGTTAGCGATCTCTGGCTAATCACCCCAGTGTCGGAGAATGCTCGCGCTATCCCGGAACTAGCCCGGTGTCCCTTTGTTATGGGTCCGGCGGGAGGCAAAACCCAGAGAACATTAGTTCCGTCCAGAAAAATTCAATGAAATTTGTCACCCCGTGACACTAGCTAATGATGCTAATGATGCTCATGGATGAAAACTAATAAGGAAGCTAAATCTAGTTAGTTCTAGTATTATAGCATCTGCGCTGAAGAAATAAGATTTGTACTACACTGTAAAAAGTGAACAGTTGGATCAACTTAAAAAATTACTTCAATTGGTAACACCTAAAAAAATTAAGTTTTCTCAACTTAAATTATCACGTTAAACGTGATAATTTAAGTTGAGAAAACTTAATTTTTTTAGGTGTTACCAATTGAAGTAATTTTTTTAAGTTGATCCAACTGTTCACTTTTTACAGTGTATACGAGTTAAGATTATTCATGTTCTATGAAGATTGAATTCTAAATTCTGATTTGCACTATATATTGTACTAGTATAGAGTTTGCTGTTCTCATCATTGGTTTGTGTGTATATTTATCACACTTTCAGAGACCAGTTCAATCTACATCTATAGGCTATAGCTTATAATTTTCTTTAATTTATGTCTCTTTCTATCATTTCTTTTAATACTAGAGGGTTAAGAAACATTACAAAAAGGAAAGCAATTTTTCTATTTCTTAAACAGTTTAAATCTGACTTTTGTTTTTTGCAAGAATGCCATTCAACTAAAGAGGATTTTGTTTTCTGGAGATCTCAGTGGGGATCTGATTTATGGATGGCTCATGGGACAAGTAACTCTGCTGGTGTTTGTATTCTTAAAAACCAATTTAATGGGAAGATATTATGTTCTGTATGTGATCCAGGTGGTCGATATATTTGCCTTGTACTGGATATTTCGAATGCAATAGGTATTATTGTCAATTTTTACGGTTTTAATGAACATAAAAGCAACGGAAAACTTTTTGATCAAGTGGAAGAACATGTGTTAAAATTGCTTACTAAATACCCAATTTTTTTTAGTTTTTGGAGGGGATTTTAATGTGGTTTTGGATAACATCTTAGACAGATGGCCTCCAAAGTCACCTGATAACTCAAGTTTATACTTAAAGAGGTTTATGCAACGATTTTCTTTACTCGACAGTTGGAGAGAAACACATCCTTCTCAAAAAGCATTTACTTGGAGCAATAATTCTCTATCGAACCAGTCTCGTATTGATATGTGGCTTACCTCTAGAGTTTTAAATAATGTATCTTCTAATATTACTCCATCACCTCTCTCTGATCACCAATGCATATCCATACTCATTCCTCTTTCAGATACTGCCAATTTACAAAGATGTACCTCCTATTGGAAACTGAACAATTCACTGCTTAAATTTAAAGAAGTAAAAGATCAAATTAAATATATAATCACTAGCTATTGGGAAAAAGCAAATAAGGAAAACAATTTTTGCAATAACTGGGAATTAGTGAAATATGAAATTGGTAAATTCATACGTAATTTTGGTAGTAGTTTAGCTAAAAAGAAAAACATTGATGAGAGTAATATAATATGTAAAATCTCAAATCTTCTATCTAAAATGGTTCTATCTGATGATGAAAAGGTTGAGCTTACTCGTCTTCAAAAAGCGTTGGATGAGGTTTATAAACAAAAAGCCGAAGGGGCATTTGTAAGATCACGGAAAAAATGGATTGAGGAAGGTGAGCAGAATTCTTCTTATTTCTTTAGATTGGAAAGACAACAAATGGAAAAAATCAGATTGAAAAGCTTATGATTGATGGAAATCTTTGTGAAGACCAAAAAACCATTGCAAATTTTTGTGCCAAATTTTATAGTGATTTATACACATCTAAATTTAGCAAACAACATGCTCATATCTTTTTTGAGTCCTTATCTTCTGTTAATCAATTAGGAAACACTGATCAAACCTTTTGTGACTCCCCCATTACCTTAAAAGAAATAGATGAAGCAATTAAATCTCTAAAAACAAATAAATCCCCTGGTACAGACGGTCTAACGTCAGAATTCTATCATGTATTCAGTGAAAATATAGCTCCTTTTTTATTAAATGTCTTTATGGAAAGCATAAGCAATTCGTCTCTCCCTCCTACTTTATGCCAAGGGTTGATCACTTTAATTCCCAAGCCAAATAAAAATATTACTTTCATAGATAATTGGCGTCCAATTACATTATTAAACAATGATTATAAAATAATTGCTTTAGTATTAGCCAAAAGATTAAAAGGAGTATTACATTCTTATTATTGATGAAGCACAATCTGGCTTTATGCAAAATAGACACATATCTAACAATATAAGATTAATATTAGACATTATAGATTACTCTGATATAATTAATAACGATAGCTTCATTCTTTTCCTAGACTATTATAAGGCATTTGATACTTTAGAACACAATTTTCTATTTCAAGCACTTAAAAAAATTGGATTTGGTGACTCATTTTGTAAGATGGTGAAAATGTTGTATGTAAATGGAAATAGTTCTATTAAACTAAAAAGCGGTACGTCTCCCAGATTTTTCCTTGATCGTGGTGTTCGACAGGGATGTCCAGTGTCTCCTTATTTATTTTTAATTGCAGTTCAATTTCTTAATTTGCATATCAAAAGGAGCAACCTAAAAGGCATAACTGTTGGAACTACAAATTTAATCATTAGTCAGTTAGCTGATGACACAGTGCTGTTTTTAGAAGATTATTCTCAAATCCCTATAGCTCTAAATATCCTTCAGTCATTTTCTAAAGCTTCTGGTCTAAGTCTGAATACAGATAAATGTGAATTATTTCCCATTAAAAATTGTAGTGTTTCCTCAATAAATGGCATAGCTGTTAAAAGCTCTGTTAAATATCTTGGTATAGAAATAACTAAAGATAAAAATAGATGTGCAACAAATTTTACTCCGATTATTGATAAAACAAAGAAAAAACTGAACTGCTGGCTTCAAAGAGATCTGTCTATTAAAGGAAGAATTTTGCTCACCAAGGCTGAGGGGCTTTCGCGTCTCTCTTATGCTGCCCAATCTCTGTATGTTGATAAGGCCACAGCTAAAGTGATTGATAGAGTTCTGACAGATTTCGTCTGGAAAAATAAAATCCACTATATGAAGAAATCGGTGATTCTAAGCTATTATAACAAAGGTGGATTAAATTTGATTGATTTTAACTCTTTAAATTATACTTTCAAAATAAATTGGCTTAATCGGTATTTGAAAAATCAAGACTCCATCTGGAATATCTTCCCACAACAAGTGTTTTCATATATTGGGGGGGTGAGATTTTTATTGATGTGCAATTACAACATTTCAAAAATTCCTATCAAACTTTCAAATTTCCATCAACAGGTACTTTTGGCATGGGCTTTAATATATAAACACAACTTTTCCCCCCATCATTTTCTTATTTGGAATAATCAATATATCTTATATAAAAATAGATCTTTATTTTATAATAATTGGTTTATTAACGGTTTATTTTTAGTTCGTCAGCTTTTTAACAATCAAGGTTTCTTAATGACGTACACAGAGTTTCTTTTAGAATACAATATACCAGTTACTCCCAAAGAATTTGTTATAGTTATGGGAGCTATACCAACAGGAATATGTATTCTCTTTAAAAATTGTCCTTACTCTTCTACTATAATTAATACTCTTCCTGAGCCAGATAAAACTCCAATTGGTAAAATATGTTTTTCAGGAAAAAAAGATAGAAATAATAAAGTTAGATCCCTCTTTCTTGTAGATATAGTTTCTGTTTCTCCTGTAATTTCGTACTGGAGTAGATTATTTAAAAATTTAAATTGGGAAAAGGTTTGGTCCTTACCACAAAAATATTTTTTAACAAATAAAGTAAAAGAAGTATCCTTCAAAATAATAAATAAATTTTACCCTGCTAAATACTTCATGATTAAATATAAGAGTAATATTGACACAAGATGCTCATTTGGCCAAGTTCACACAGAAACTGTTTATCATTTATTTTGGTCATGTTTTTATACTAAACAACTATGGGAAAATATTGGCAAGTTTATTAAAAAAAATATCCAGCAAGATATATCAGTAACCTTTAAAGACATTATTTTTGGATACTTTGACTTTGATCCCGATAAAAAAAGCCTGCTTTGTTATTAATTTAATTTATTTTATTGGCAAATTTTATATCCATAAGTGTAAATTCTCCAACAACAAACCAATTTTTATAGTTTTTTTGAAAGAATTTGAAATGTACCTTAACACCATCTCATCCTCAGTAAATAAGAAAGCATTAAAAACACTTTTATTTTGTAATGACTTTAATTTGGTTAGACCTACTCTAAATTATGTATAGAATATATTGCCTTCTTGACCCTCTTTCTTCTTTTTTTGTTTTTTTTTTCTTTCTTTTTTTGTTTTAGATACATACTCTTAACTTCTTTTCACATCCTGATGACTCTGTACATATTGTTGTTATATTTTGTACAGACATGTTTGCAATTTTGTTACAGAATTGTATGATATGATGTCATCTTTGTTTGTTTGTAAGCATAATAAAAAAAAAAAAAAAAAAAAAAAAAAAAGAGTAGTTACCTGTCACTCGTATACGGATCCGCACTTCGGACGCGCCTGAGATAACGTACGTTATGTAAGGCGCGTCCGAAGTGCGAATCCGTATGTGATCCGCTCTCGGTCCGCCGATTGAAAGTGCCGGCGGGACCGATCCTGGAGGCGGGGCTGATCCTGTTAGCGCAGCGAAAACGAATCTGACAGTCAGGCGGATCTGGCGGCTTGAGGGCGGGTCCGCCACGGACTCCTTTGCTGTGTGGGAAGGGTTGAGAATGTCATCGAGTGGCTGTCTTTATATTTACATTTAAATTTAAATTACTGTTGTTATATTTTTTCGTATACTTTTTGTATTCTCTATATTCTTGTTTA
>JAZAVI010001161.1:0-17500 GCA_036326025.1 Chrosomus eos | reverse complement strand
TCATAAACACTTTTCATACACACAATATTTTTAACACACCTTTCCCTTTCAAACCCCTTTTTCTACACACCATTTTCAACCCCTTTTTTTCCCCACTTTAAAATTCATCCCAAAAACTTTTTCATAACAACACATATTTTTTCCACCCATATTCTTTCCACACACATTCAACACACCTTTTCTTTACAAAACCTTTTCTTTCACAAAACCTTTTCATTAAACCACATTTTCTTTCAAATTAATTAAAATGCACAAAAATATTCATACACCACACATTTTTCTTTCCCCCAAAATAAAATTCTTTCCCCACACACTTTCATACAAAACACATATTCATGCCCCCAATTTTTTCTTTCAAAACACTTATTCTTACAAACACTTATTCTTCCCAAAATTTATTTCATAAACACACCCAAAAAACAGTGTTTTTAAAACAACGGTGATCTCTCTGTTTTAAAACCGAGGTAAATCCTAACAGGGGGGAAGAAAAAAAAATTTGGGGAAATTTATGCAGAGAAAAAGTTGAAGGCCGGATATGATGACCTTTCCAGCAGAAAAAAAAATCATGAAAAGGGAGGGAAAATTGTGGGCCCGAGGGCGGGGGAAAAAAGGGAAAACACACACATTTTATCCTTTTTCGGGGGCTTTTATAAAAAAACACCCCTAAAAAACCACCATTTTTTAATCGGACCTTGACTTCGCGCCCGGGTCTCGGGGTCTGCATTTTAAAAACTTATTTACTCGCTTTTGTCGCTCAAGGGCCGGCATGTGTTGTTTTTCTTGTGGAAAAAAAACAAAAATTTTCAAGATTTTTCACACAATATTTTTTATATTGTTATCGAAAAAGCCCCAAAAAAAATTTTACCAAAAATTTGTTTATTTCCCTCCTTTGTGCTATATTTCCTTTACTTTTGAACCCATTTTTAATATTACCCTCTCATAAAAATTTTTTATTAAAAAATTTAAAAAAAAATTATATTTTTTAAAATTACCCATTTTAGTATATACAAAAAATTTAAATTAAAAAAAAAAAAATTTTAAAAATATTCCCCACACATATATTGGTCGTTGTCTTTATTTTTTAGTCAACTTCAAAATAATGTATTTTCGACATTTTCGACAGGGGCAAACACCTCATAAATCATAAACAAAATAATCAAAATTAAAAATGAAAAAGGTATGGGAAAAATTTCCATTAAAGCCTCCCAAAAAATAAAAAAAATAAAAAAAATTTAAAAAATTTTTTAAAATTTTAAAATGTAAATTTATTTATATACCCTACTATAGAAATAAAATAGAAATAAATAAAATAAAAAAAAAGTTCAAACATTTTCTTTATGGTTTTTTCCCCTATATTTTTTTTACTTTTAGAGTCATTGTTAGAAAAAAACTAAAAATAAAAAAAAATGTTTTTAAAAAATGAAATTAGCCTTTTAAAAAAAAATAAATTTTAAAAATTGGGCCCTTTTAAACCCTACTTTTAAAACAAAATTTTAAAATAAAAAATAAAATTTAAAAAAAAAAAAAAATTTTAAAATAAAAAATTTAAAAAAAAAAAAACCAAAAAAATTTTAAAACAATTTAAAAAAAATTTAAAAAAAATTTAAAATAAAAATAAAATAAAAAAAATAAAATAAAAAAAATAAAAAAAAATTAAAATAAATAGGACCAGCCAAAACCGGGTTTTGGGGATCATTTAAACCAATTGGTTTAAACAGGTATTCGGGGCAGGTATTCGAGGATATTCTTTGGTTTTAAAAAGGGTTATCTTGCATATAGGGCATTTTTTTGAGAAAGGCACAAGGGCCCAAAAAAAACCCAACAAAACACCCCCCACACCACACACAACACACCACAACCCCACACAACCCCCAAACACACACACACACCACACACCCCACACACACACAACACACCACAAACACACACACACAGGGTAATTTTTTTAAGGGGTAAAAGGGGTTTTTAGAGTCGCCCCTTGATCCCCGGGATATATTCTCTGAACTGGGCATTGATTTACCCCCTTTTAAACCCAAAAAACTCCGGCTTGTGTTTTTTGAAGCGATCCCCATCCCCAAATTTTATACGCATTGAAGCCCGTTTACCCCAAAGAATATGCATTACTGTATTAATTTTGCAACACAAAACACATTACAGAAAAACTAAAGAAAAATTTAAAAGTAAACTACAGTGTGTGTTTATTAGGGGCATCAGCCGGGATTTTCAGCATCTGAAAGGATCGTACCCCAGAACAAATGCATTACTGAATTAATCTGAAAACCAAAAACACATTAAGGGTTAAAATTTACAGTAAAAAAACAGTAAATTTCAGTGTGTTTTTTTTGTGATCAGCCGGGAATACGCTTTGAAGACCCGCCACACCCAAAATCTACTGCCTTTTTACTGTTTTAAATCTGAAACACACCCCCACACACACCCACACCACACACACACACCCCACACCCCCAAAACACACACACACTTTTACAGAAAAACTACAGAAAAAACTACGTAAATACAGGTGTGTTTTTTGTGAATCAAAAAAGTTTATACCCCTTCTGAAGACCCCCCTACCCAAACCCACTCCCAATTACTGTTTTAAATTCTGAAACCACACACACTTACAGTAAACTACAGAAAAATACGGGAAAACTCCCAGTGGGGTTTTTTAGTGCATCAGCCAGATTTTACCCCTTTGAAGCCCCGCCACACCAGATTTTACTTTTTTTCTGTATTTTTCTCCCAACACACCACTTTTACGGGAAAAACAAAATTTTAAATTTACAGTGTGTTTATTTTTGCATCCCCAGATTTAAAGCCTGGGGGCCCCACTACATCAGAATACTGCATTACTGTATTAATCTGAAACCACACACACACACCCCACACCCCAACCACCCCACACAACACACCACCCCACCACAAAACACACAAAAAAAACAAAACCACCAACATTACAGAAAAATTTACGAAAAAACACCCGCTTGTTTTATATTTGTGCGTTCCCATCAGCCAGATATACAGATCTGAAGACCCGCTCCCACCAAAACTCCCTGCATTCCCTTATTAAATCTGCAAACACCCCCACCACACACACACATTACAGTAAAAAAACAGTAAACTACCGCTTGGGGTTTATTAGGGGCGATCCCATCAGCCAGATTACAGCATCTGAAGCCCCGCTAACCAGATCTCCCTCCCTTTTACTGTTTTAATCTGCAACACACACACATTACAGTAAAAATCAGTAAACAAACAGAAAAATACAGTGTGTGTTTTTTGTTATTATTTGGGGTAGTCAAAATTGTGTTTGATGAAAAAAAATCAAATACGATAGGTTTTAAATGTGTCTTACAACTTGAACATTAAAAAAAATATTTTTTAAAATACTTTTCTGTTCAAAAAGTTTGGGGGTTACATTGTTTGAAATTTTTTACCCCAAGAAAAATGTTTGGGGTGTGGGTGTTTTGTTGGTGAGAGGGAGATAGAGGGTATCAGAGGGAGGGGAGGGGTGTGGGGTTTTGGTGGGGTTGTTGTGTGTGTTTTGGTGTGTTTTGTGTGTGTGTGTGTGTGTGTGTGTGTGTGTGTGTGTGTGTGTGGGGTTGTGTTGTGGGGGGTTGTGTGTGTTGGGTGTTGGGTAGGGGACATCAGAGGGAAAAGTGTGTTGTGTGTGTGTGTGTGGGTGTGTGTGTGGGTGTGTGTTTTTGTTTTGTGTGTGTGTGTGTTTTGGTTTGTGTGATAGAGGCTTCAGAGGGATTTGTGGTTTTTGTGTGGGGGGTGTGTGTTGTGTTTTTTGTGTGTGTTGTGTTGTTGGGGTGTTTTGTGTGGTTGTGTGTGTGTGTGTGTTGTGTGTGGTGTTTTGGGTTTGTGTGTGTGGGGTGTGTTGTGTTGATAGAGGCATCAGAGGGAGGTTTTTGTGTTGATGAAAAAAACCGCGTAGGAGAAGGGGCTCAGTTTTTCAGAGACAGAAAGGGGTCATTCAGGTTTTTATGGGTTTTATTAATATTTAGAATTGACTCCTTTACATTTTTTAAAATTGTTTATTTTAAAAAATATATATATTTTTTAAAAACTAATTTGCACTTTGGGAATTTGTTTTAGGCTGGGGGAAATAATGCTTTATTTACGGTTTTTAAAAATTTCCCAAAGAAAATTCCCCTTGCACCCCTTAATCTGGACCTCACTTTAAATTTCTTAAAATATTTGAGGTTTTTAATATTCCTTTCTTGGGGAAAGGGGGGTAACAAAAATTCGGGGACGGGAAATTTTCTCCTTTTACACCCAAGCGTCTCTGTTTCCCTTAAAACAAGGGGACACCTTTTAAAGAGTTTAATGGGGGGATAATAAGGCCCAAAGGCCACTAAAACCAGGAGAAATTTGCTCATTTCCCTCTTTTTTTTAAATACGGGCCCCATGAATATGAAAGGGTTTAGGGGTTTTAAAGTGCGCTGGGGAATCAAAATTCCTTTTAAAAAGTCCAAAAGCAGTTTTTAAAAACATCTGGCTGTGGAGAAAAAGGGGAGTGTGTCTGTTTTGTGTGTTTTGTGTGTCTGTGTGTGTGTGTGGTGTGTGTGTTTTGTGGCAACCCGAACTCAAAAGGGAAAGGGGCCCCAAAACATAAAATTATTTTTTAATCGTGTTAAAGTTTATCCATCATTAGACCCCTTTATTCGAGTCTTTATTCGGGGTTTTTTAAATCAGGGGTTTTTTATCAGAGCTTTTTTCGAGTCTTCAACAGAGCTTTTTCGAGTCTTTATAAAGAGTCTTTTTCGGGAGTCTTTTTTTGCATTTTTTATTAAGTCTTTTTCAGAGCCCCTTTTAAAGGATTTTATCAGGGGTGCCCCCGGAGACCCCCATTTAAGTTTCTAAAGGGGACTCCCGGGTTTCTTTAGTCGGGGGGAACTGTGGAAAACCCTTTGGGTACGCCCGGGCTTTTAAAAAAAGACTTGAAAAGACTCGGGAAAAAGACTCTGATAAAGACTTGAAAAAGATTCTGATAAAGCCCTTAAAAAAAGGGCTCTGATAAAAGACCCCTAAATTAAAGACTCAAAAAAAAGACTCTGTTTTAAAGGGATCGTTTAAAGGGGACTTGGGGGGAAAAAAGGACTCTGATTAAAAGGGGACTCTGTTTAAAAGACTTTGTTTAAAAAATTGGGAATAAAGATCGAAAAAAGGGGAAAACAACAGATACAACAGAACAAAGACTCTACAAATAAAATTGAACAATTTTTTTCTTCTCAGGGCAAAAAAAAAAGGGAAAGCTGACAAACACAACACACCTTTTAAAAAGTGCCCAAAACAAAAACACACATTTCTTAACCCGGAAAAACACAAACACCCCCCTCTTAAAGCTGAAAAAACAAAAACACAAAACTTTTAAAGCTGCCCCAAAAAAAAAACACACCTTTAAAAGCTGACAAACACCCAATCTTCAAGCGGGAACAAACACACACTCTTCACCCGGTTTTCTGTAGAATTAACCAAAGCGGTTCAACACTATTTTTCCTTTTTTTTTTTTTTAAATTTTTTTTTTTAATTTTTTTTTTTTTAAAAATGGGTCTATCCCATCAAAATTCAGCGCTTAAAAAAAGGGAAAGAAGAGGGTGTTTTGTGTTGTGTGTGTGTGTGTGTGTGGGGGAGGGGTGAGGGGAAAGGTGTGAGGTGGTTTGAAGTGTGTGTGTGTTTGTGTGTGTGGAGTGGTGTGAGTGTAAAGGTGGGGGAGTGTGGGGTGTGTGTGTGTTGTGTGTGTTGTGTGTGTTGAGTTTGGAGTGTAAGTGTTAATTTGGTGAGTGTGGGGTTGTGTGTGTGTTGGTGAGGGTTGAGTGGGAGTGTGAGTGTGAGTGTGAGTTTTTTGGTGTGTGTGTGGGTTGTGTGGGTTTTGTGTGTTGTGTGTGTTTTGATTTGTAGTGTGTGTTGTGTGTGTGTTGTGGTGAGTGTGAGTGTGGGGTTGTGAGTGTGGTGTGGGGTTGTGTGTGTGAGGGGTTGTGTGTGTGGGGTTGTGTTGGTGTGTGTGTTTTGTTTTGTGTGTGTGTTGTGTGTGGGGGGTTTGTGTGTTTGGGGAGTGTGTGTTTGTAAATTGAGTGTGAGGGGTTTGTGGTTTTGTGTGTGTGTGTGTGTTTTTTTGTGTGTGTTGTTTGTGGTGTGTGTGTGGTGAGTTGTGTGTTTGTGTGTGTGTGGGGTGTGTGTGTGTGTGGGGTTTGTGTTTTTGGGGTTGTGTGTGTGTGTGTGTGTGTGTGTTTTGTGTTTGTGTGTGTTTTGGGGTGTGTGTGTTTTGGGAGGGTCCAGGGGGGATGGGAAAAACCCAAAAGAAAAAATTTTGGAGGGATACTGTCAGGGTTTTTTTTAAAAAATAAAAAAATAAATCAAAAATTCCCAAGCTTCATTCTGGATTTAGGGGAAAGTGTTTTGTGTGTGTTGTTTGGGGTTTGTGTGTGGTGTGTGTGTGTGGGGTGTGGGGTTTTGTGTGTGTGTTTTGTTGTGTGTGTGTTGTGTGTGGGGGTTTGTGTGGGGGTTTTTGTGTGTGTTTTGTGGGTGTGTGTGTGTTGTGTGTTTTTGTGTGTGTGTGTTTTTGTGAGGGGTGTGTTTGGGGTGTGTGTGTTTTTGTGTTTGTTTGTGTGGGGAGTGTGGGGTTGTGAGTGAGTGTTTGTGTGTGTGGGGGTGTGTGTGTGTGTGTGTTTTGTGGTGTGTGGTGTTTTTGTGTGTGGTGTTGTGTGTGTTGTGTGGGGGTGTTCTGGGGGCCGGGGAGGGGAAAAACAAAGAAAAGGGTTAGGCTGTTTCCCTGTCAGGGTTTTTCAAAAATAAAAAAATAAATCAGAATCCCAAGCTTCATTCGGGATTTAGGGGGGGGTTTGTGTGTGTGTGTTGTGTGTTTGTGTTTTGTGGGGTTGTTGTGTGTTTTGTGTGTGTGTTTTTTTTGTGTGTGTTGTGTGTGTGTTTGTGTGTTTGTGTGTGTGTGTCTCGGGGGCCCATAAAGGTTTGAGACGTCAAACTGACAGAGGGTTCTGCTTGGGGGAATATAGAAACAAAATCTCTGATTTTTAAAACACCCCCTTCTCGCAGTGATTGACGGGTTTGAGTGGTTCGATGTTGGTTTGGGACACCCAAATTTCCCCAAAAGCAGCTTTAATTGTAGGGGGAGGGAATTTTCCTCTTAATATAAGAAAGGTTTCCCGGGCTTTTTTAGCGGGAAACCCTTTTTTCTTTTTAAATTTATTTCCCAATATTTTTTTTAAAACCGGAAAACTGATATAAAAAACGTTTTTGATTTCTCTCTCTCTTTTTTGCTCAAACTAAACCCAGCTTTCTCACGGCTTACAAATTGCAATTCTAAGATGTTTTTTGTAAATCTATGATTAGCGGAGCTATATATAAAACGGGGCAGAGAGAGAGAGAGGGAGGGGGGAGGTGGGGAGGAGAGGAGGGGAGGGGAGAGGGTGAGGGGAGAGAGAGAGGGGGGAGAGGAGAGAGAGAAAAAAGAGGAGGGGAGGGGAAAATGGAAAGGGGGAAGGGGGGGAGGAGAGAGAGGGGGGAAAAGTGAAAGGGAGGGGGGTGAGAGGGGGGGAGAGAGAGGAGAGAGAGAGAGGGGGAGGGGGGGAGAGGGAGGAGGGGGGGGAGGGGAGGGGGAGTGAAAAGAGAAGGGAGAAAGGAAAAGGGGGGGGGAGAGGGGGAGGGGAGTGAGAGGGGGAAAAAGAGGGGATTTAAAACACTGGAGGCCCTTTTAGCACTTGGGGTTTTTCCCCGATTCTCCAAAACCTCGATTTTGATTACATTTTCGATTTCTGGTTCACGGGTTTGAAATTTGATTCTCGATTTTTTTTTATTTTTTTTTTTTTTTAAGCAAGTTTTTGCGATGCCATTTTTTGACTAGACTTTTTTGTTAAAATAATATATGACCTTTTTTCGCAATGTACCACACTACCCTTGGGGCAAATTTTTAAAAAATTTATTAACAAAATAAATGTTTTTCAATTTAAAAAATATCTTCAGTCAATTTGAAAATTTAAACAAAAAAAACCTGCCTTTTTGTTTCTCCCTTTTGTAAAGGCCCGGGCTTATTCACCCGAAGATGACATTCAAGGTTTTACAAAAAACAAACAAGGTTTTTTCAGATACATTAAAATGTTTTTCCTTTTCTTTTCCTCGGTCTTAAAGTACCCCAAAAATGGGCTGTGGGGAAAAAAATTTTGTATTTAATTTTTAGGGAATTTAAAATTAAATGCATTTATGGGGTTTAAATTACCCAAAATTTTTCGGGCATGTTCATTTTGACCACGGAAATGTGCGGGTGCGCTTTAATCGGGGGCCCTGCAGCAAAAATAGACTCGGTGCGGAAATGAAGCACTTGTTCATCTTTGGGGGGTGGAGGAAAAAGGTTTTTTTTGGCATCCTAGAAATTTTTTGTTTTTTTGATTTTTACTTTTTCTGAGTCTGCTGTTTTTTGGGGGAAATTTTAAAAATTTTTTAATTTAAAAAAATGGAAGAATGGACAAGCACTGGCGCCCATAAAATAGCAGAAACTTTCAAAAATTTTGGGGTTTTTTTTTAAAACGGGGAATTTTTAATGCGAATTTTTGAACGTTTTCAACTAACTCAGGAAAACAGAAATTTCTCCCCTGTCCCACACCGGCGAACCCTTTTGTTTAAAGAGGGGTAAAAAAGTCCTGTCTTGGGTCCCTGCATCGCAAACCATTTCTTTCTTTTGACTGGGCTGTAAAATGAGGTTTGAGGCTCGCAGCCCTTCAACGCTGTTTTTTTTCCGCCCTTTGGGAAACCCACTGGACGTGGGAAAAGGGGGCGTTGGGGAAATATCGACGATTCCCTTTTTGACATTGATTTTCAAGATTGTAAATTAATTTCGACGAAATTTCGATTTAAAATTGAAATCGTGACACCCCAAATTTAGCCAGAAGAGAGAAGCATCAAACCCCCACGGAGTGTTTGACACTGGGCCGCGGGGGCAGATACACATCAACTGATCAATCAATCAATCCCAAACAAATTTATTTTTATAGGCCTTACAACAGCCAAAAGGTGCACAAGGCGTTTCCAAAAAAAGATCAAAGACAACAGGGAAGGGGGGGGGGGGGGAAAAAAAAAAACAAAAAAAACAAAATTTAGCCAGAGGCGGAGGGTTACATGTTAAAAGCTTGGGTTTAACAGAAAGTGTTTTTAAAAGGGGATTTTAAAAACACTCAACACGGTGATATTCGTAGGAGTGTTGGTTAAAAACGTTTTCCCCCAAATTTACCTACACTTTGATGGGGGTTTGGGGAGGCGCAGGGTTTAAAACACAGGGGTTTTTGGGGTGAGAGACCCGGGGGGGTTTGAATCCCTTGGTAGACACCAATGTGTCCCTTTAGCAAAACACTTAAGCCCCTTTAAATTTCTCCGAGGCGTGCGGGCCTCTGGGCTTAGCAATTTTTAAGTCGCTTTGGGGTTAAAAGCGGGCAGCCCCAAAAAGTTTAAAAGTAAATGTTTAGGGGGGGGCCCGGGACGCAAAATGACCCGGGCCCCCAAAAATTTTTTTATTTTTTAAATTTGGGGGGAAAGACCAGATAGGTTTTGGGGGTTAAAAAGAAACGGAGGTTTTTGGGTGGGGGGTTGGGGGTTTTGGCCCTTTTCTTAAAAACGGCGAGGGTTTGACTGGGGCTTTTCCATTGATGGCCTTTGAACACAAACAGCAGGACCTTATACTCCCCCTAAAAACCCTATCGGGAGCCCGGGAAGGGGGGAGGGCCGGGGGGGGGGGGGGGGGGGGGGGGGGGGGGGGGGGGGGGGGGGGGGGGGTGGGGGGGGGGTGGCGAGCGTTTTTGAGGTGTTGGTAAAAAGGAGCGTGCTGCCGGTTTTGAAAACCCGTTTTTTACGCCCATTTAAAAAGATGATTGATTAAAATCCAAATGTAGAGGGCCCTTAAAAGTAGTCTTCTTCCCAGTGATAAAAAGGATGATGAATGACTTTTTCAAAGGGCAGCTCGGGCAAGAATTTGGGTTTTACCTTACTGAGAACCTTAGCTGGTTTAAAAACTTGCCCTTAAAAACAGCACTTTTTTTTGTTTTTCGTACTGCAAATTTTTGTCAAAAAAAACACCCAAGTTTTCGTTTCCAGTGGGTGCAAAATGAAGGTGGGGTTTTGAGGGGCCCAAAAAATGAAAGAACTATTTGGGGGGGAGAGGGCAGGGCCCTTCCTGAAAAAGGATGTACTTGTCTTTCCTTCATTTCAAGTGAAAGGGAAAATTTTGGGGGGAAAAACCCCTGCTTAATGTCCCCAAAAGGGAGTCAAAAGACGGGGGGGGTCCAGGGCCCCCAGAACGATTGTTTTTTAATTTACGGGGAAAGGGTTGATCTGGAGGTCGTTTTTGCATAGAAATGAAAAATGAACGTTTTTGTTTGGGGGTTAGTTGGGCCAAGTTGGGGAGCATGTTTTTGAGAGAGAAAAGAACAGGACCAAGAATGGATCCTTTTAGGCCCCCCGGTTGGGCACCCCGAGGGGGGAGATGAGGAGAAAAGGCGTCGAGCCCTTACTGGAAAAATTTTTATTTTGTAAAATATGAAGGGGAAAACCCAAATTTGGGGATGCACCCTGCAAAACCAACAAGATGTTGAAAACGGGAGATGAGGATGGAAAGATTTTCCCCCGGTTTTTTTAAAAGCAAACGGGTTTTTTAATAAGGTCCTTGGGAGTACCAAAAAAAACAGAGGGTTTTTTCTTCCGGGCTCCAGGGTGCAAACCCTGGCCCTCAGTTACGCTGATTTAGGGCTATGTTTTGGACCTGAAACCGGACTGGAAATTTTTAAACCAAGGCGGGCAGTTGTTTTGGGGGGGATGGTGGGAGGAAAAAAGGTTTATAAAGGGGTCAGAAGGACAGATGAGTTTGGGATTCTCAAAGGGGGGGGGGTTTTCTTTTCCGGAAGAAATTTTAAATTATTGAATGGGGTAGATAATTTGGGTAGATGTTTTCTATAGAAATATATTAAAACTTTAATTATATATCTATATCTAGGTTTTTTCATATATATTAAATATTTTTGTTTAAAATTTTATAATAGATATTTGATATGTTCGATTTTCGAATTTAAATTTGGGTTTGTTTTAGGACCAATATTATATATTATTCTAAATCTATATATTTTTTTAGTAAAGGATATATATATATATATATTAAATTTTTGAATAGATGTAGATTTTGGGTAGAAAAGAAATATATAGATAAATATATATTTATATAAAAATATATTTATATATCCCCATTAAATTTTTATATATAATTTTATATCTTTATAAAAAATATTTTAATATATCTATAAAAAAATAATATTATATATATACTAATAAACATTATTTTCTCTCCTTTGTTTTTTTGAAAAGTTAGAAATTTTTGATTAAATTTTGGGATAGATTTAAAAATTTTTGTAGATTATATTCTATTTTAAATATTTTATCATTTTTAGATAAATTAAAATATAAAATTTTAATAAATAATTATTTCGAAATTTAATTTTGAAAATTTGATGGTATTTAGAATCTTTCGGTTAGCTATTTAGATAGATTAACTATCTATATATATTTTTTTTAGCTAAAGAAAAGATATAAAAAATATCTTAAAAATCTTATATTATATTATAAAATTTTAAATTATATTAAATTAATATCTCTATATATTAAAAAATATATAATATTAATATAGGGAGTAAAAATTAAAAAAAAGATAGTCGATAGATGCATCTATATTTCCCGGGGTGCGATCGAATCGCTGGAGAGTTAGTGGGGTTTAGAAAAGATAGATTAGATTTGGTTCGTAGATCGAAAAACGTCGTAGGATGATAATTTGATTTTATCTAATATAAAATTTTGGGTAAAACCCCTTATAGATGGTAAAATGGGGAGAGGGTTTGTGGGTTGATGTACATATCGATAGAAGTTTATAAAATATGGGTATGATAATTTGATAGATATAGAATAAAGATTATATAGGGTAGATATTATATAGATAGGGTTTGGTAAAATATTTGGAGGATAGGTAGAAAACGGAAAAATCTATTTTATTATAAACCTGCAAGATTCTGACATATATTAAAATTTTATAATTTTAATGGGGTGTTGGAAGATTTTTGATCGACTTGTACTTTAGATGTTGGGCTATTAAGCTCACCCCGATCATTTATAGGGATAGTAGAAGGGTTGATCCAGAAACTCTATCTCATCACTTAAAAAAACCCCCTTTTCCCCTAACCCCTTAGCAAGGGGGGATGCTAGCTGTTTAAAAACAAAAATAATCCATCTTTAAATATATTTATATAATTTTTTGTTCGGGGAATCTAAAACTCCGATAGTGATCGTAATAAGATTTCCCACTCGCCTAAAAAATCGATCCAAAACTATTTAATATCTATATAGATATCCATATCGCGGAACCCTCCCGGGGATCAAGGGGGTTTCAACCAACATCATTAACAAAATAATATAAAACAATTTATGGATCCTCTGTATAATAGCCAGAAAGAACTAAAAAAACCATTAAAATAATAAAGAATTTAAATTTAAATAATTTCCCCATTCTCACCTTTTTCAATTATAGTAATGATATATTAGACAAACTCCTACAACAAACAAAAATATAAAAAAACGATAAAAAATAGACTAAATAAACACATCATCCTCCAATTTCCCCTTTTACTCAAATAAAAAACCTCACTATACAACATAGACGCAACACCTAAATTCCCAATTAATTACCATATTAATTAATATCAAACACACCCCCCCGCTCGCAACCCCAAAATTTTAGAATACCAAAACCCTTTATAAAAAACACTCCCGCAAGATATAAGTCGTGTATATTTTTTATCATATTATGTATAGAGAGATAGGATAATATATTTATTAAATATCTTTTACCATTTAGAAAGAATAATAAAATAGCTATGTAGATAGTAGAGTATATCTCGATATGATATAGATAAGATATATAAAATAGAATTTAGCTGATATAATGGCTATCTATATTAAATATATTCTATATTTTTCTTTTCGCGGGGAAAGATTATATCGAGCTTTTATGGGTTGGGCCTTTTAAATTTAGTTTTGGGGGATAGATAGATAAAAAGATTAAAATCGATAGTTAGAGATAGATGAAATAGAAAAAATTAAAAGATGTTGGATAAAAAGATAGAAAATTGATAGTATATAGGGTAGATAGATGGGTAGATAGCTAAGCTTTTAAAAAAATGAAAATAGATTAAAATATCGATGTTTGGGGATAGTAGTCGATAGAAAAGATAAAAGAGAAAAAGCTGATAGTGTAGTTAGATTTAATAGTGATAGATAGATCGATTATTTTTATAGATAAATCTTTGGATCTAAAAAGATAGAATTAGATAAAAAATAAGATATACTTATATTAAATAAATTTTATATAGTGGATATTTATATCCCATATTAAAATTTTATATTATAGATAGATAGAGGGATATTTAAAATTTTAATTATATCTATATTGTAATAAAATATAGAAGGGGAGAGGGGATAGATAGAAGATGATTAGTTTTTAAAAAGATTTAATCGATAGTTTGAAGTTTGATAAAAAGGGTTGATAGATTTTGATAATAAATATATAAAATATATATCTATATATATAATTATATTCTCTATATATAAAGAGATAGAGATTTGATATAGATAGATAGTAGATGATATAATGATAAATATAGATAGTAATAGATAGATAAAAGATATCGATATAAAATATAAAAATAACTAGACTATAGATAGATTGTATAGATAGATTCCAAAATAGATATAGTGATATGGGTGAAAATATTGATTTTATTTGATAAAAGATATAGTAGTATAGTGGTAGTTTTGATATAGATAGGGTAGGGTTAGAATAGAAAGATTTGATTCCCTAGATATAGAATAGATTTTAAGAAAAGAAAAGATTTGATAGATTAATGGTAGATAGATCGATAAGAATAGATAGGGATAGATCGATTTAAAATAGATGATAGGAAAAAATATAGATTTAAATTTTAGATAAAGAACATAAGATAGAATTTGATAGATAAAAGATGATAGATATGATAGATAGATGATCATCCCATAGAAAATCGTAGATAGATAAAATAGAAATTTATATGAAAGTAGATAGATAGAAAATATGATAGTAGTAGTAAGATCGGGTAGATGATATAGATAGATAGATAGATATTTGAATTTTTTGTAGGTAGAAAATATGGATGGTTGATGATCGATAGGGGGGGGATATAAAAATAGATCCCAAAAAGATTTTATAAAAGAAATAGATGTAGTTAAAAAGGTTGATGATCGATAGATAAAAAGATAGACTGAACCCATAAAAAGATGATAGATAGATTGAAGAATAGATAGATTGATATGATAGATGATAGAAAAATCGCTAGAAGTAGATCCCATCGAAGTCGCTATAGATTGAAGTGTCTCGATAGGGAAAAGATGTCGGGGCGTCCCCTCGCAATAAACCGCATCGACGCCGAACGCTCATAGATCCCCAAGCCCCCAACAATCAAACTTTGCCCAAAAGGAAAAATTCTCATCACTAACTTACTATTTCACACACGAAACCCCCACCCAACCCATCAACCCACACTCACTCACAAATCACACCCCACACTCCTAAATTTACTCAAATCCTCCCCCACACTCATACATCACTCACTCCCACCACTATTTTAACACCAATTCCTAACTCAAACTCAATCCCCCACAAATCACACTCAAACAGCCTCTCCTTCACCAACACACACACACACACACACAAAACCACACACCCCCACACACCCAAAACACACACACACACACACACACACCACAAAAACACACCACCCCCCACACAACACCCCACACACACACCCCACAACACTCAAAACTCACACTCACTCTCTCACTCAAAATCACTCACACACAGTCACACACACACACTCACCCCCCCACAAACACACACTCTCTTCCCCCTCACACCACAAAACCCGGACCCCACCCCACTCACTCCACACACACACACAAAAACACAAAATAAATTTACTCACTCACATCAGCCACACACACACACTCATTTACACAACCCCACACGTCACACACACATAAGACACAACAATTTCCACACCACTTTTCACCACACCCCAAAAACACACACACACACACCCCCCACACACACACACACCACACACACACACACACACACACACACACACATCCTATTCACTCACTCATAACTCCCCCACTCACTCCCCACTCACTCACTCACACACTACTAATTCACCACTCACTCAATCCACTTTACTCCACTCACCCCACCCCCACCCCCCACACACACTCACACTCACTCTCAATAACTCACACACACCACACCCACAACACCCCCCACTCCTTCACCCAACTCTCACCACACACCACACACACAACCCCACCCCAAAAAACACACCCCAACACCAAAACAACACTACACTCAAAACTCACTCTAACTAACTCGCACTCACTCCCCTCACTCCCCTAACTAACTAAAATCACACTTTCCCGAAAATACCAAAATGCACACGCCAAAAAAACACACACAAATCAAAAAAGTCTCAACACACTCACTCCACCCTACACACACACCACACACACGCTTCAAAAGCCAGTGGCACTTCACCAATTTTTTCCAAACCCCCGAGTAGACAGGGCCCTAAAAAAACATATGGGGAAAAATGAAAAAAAGGGTTCCCAAGGGTTTTTTTCCCAAACGGTACATCACAATGGGTTTTTGGGCATTTATGATGCGCCCGCTCGAGGAAAAAGGGAAAAAAGATTCGACGGAAAAGTGTAGGGGGATGAAAAAAATGAGGGCTTGAGGAATGTTTCGATTAAATTTGGGGAGGGACTGAAAAATCCCCCCGGGGGGGGGCTACAGATTCTTTTATGCAGATGTTTATTACATTATTAAAAAGGGAAAGACGATGGATGGATGGAAAGGTGGGGTGGATTTTGATTTTTTTTATTTTATTGATTTTTTTTTTAAAAGGGACCATGTGCAAATTTTTAAAAATAAATGTAAACATTTTTAGGGATTACACCAGAGTTTGCTTAGGCTAATTTCATCTTTTCCGGGCCAGGTCCAAAAAAATTCCTTAAAGCAAAAGATTTTAAAAAATCAAAATTATTCAAAAATTTTGCAGTTTTTCAAACATTATTCAAGAGCATATAACATGTATTTAAAGCCCCTTTACTGGGAAGCACACACACAAAACACACCCACACACAAACCCACACCCCCACACACCACACACAAACACCAAAACACACAAAACACACACACACCACACAACCTTTCCAAAAATACAATTTTATGCCCACACACTGCCCCGTCTCAAAACCCCTTTTTGTAAACCCTTTAAAATTAAAAAAGGTAAATGTGCCTAAAAGGGAAAAAAATTTTTTTCCCCACTGACAAATTAGTGGATGCATTGTTGTGAAATTTTAAAGGTTTTTTTATATTATTTTTAAAGGCCTCAAACGGTCACAAGTTTTTATATTGTCAAAAATTGTTTCCCATTGTAGTTTTGTAAAAAAGGGCTGTTCCCCCAAAAGGGAAATAGAAAAAGGGGTACAGTGAAAAGCTATTTCGGAAAACTATTCTAGTGGCCTCATAGAGCCACGAAACAGAAAAAATCCGCAAACAGGGGGGGGCCCCCCCAAAGACCTTTTATGATTTTATAAACTGTGCATAAATTTGAGAATATTAAAAAAATTTTAAAAAGGGTTAGTAGACTGTATTATGAAGTATGTCACGGATGGTGCCCGAGTGGTTTTTTTCAAAAATTTTCGGCCCGTTTGTACAGGGATTCTAAGGGCCCCAATTTTTGTTTGGCTAGCCCGCCCCCCGCAGGTGTAAAAATGCGATTTGGTGAGAAAATAGGGATGTAAAAATTTTAGCCGTCTGTCGATAGGGGGGTTAATCTGTCTATAATTTGACAAATTTATTTAAAAATTTTTGTATTTTTTTTTGTGTTTTTTGAAGGTCAGGTTTTTGGATCAAGCGCAATCCAAGATTTTAATTTCGTAACAGTCTCAATTGTTCACCTTTAAATCAGTGTTTACGTCTAGGTGTTTGTTTGGTTTTGGAGAAGAACATGCCTTTCGTTTAAATATATTCAAGGTAGGCGGATTGGCTAACAACTCGGCCACTCCAACCCAAAGGGATTGGTTAAATTTTGTTGCAGTTGTTAGTGATGTTGCATGGTGTACAAAACTGTTTTCAGCATAGAGTTGTACCTCTTTCCTGACGTGTGAGGGAGGCATTAATTAAAATAAAGAGTAGTGGGCCCCCCCCAACACAAAACCTGAGGTACACCCCCTTGTGCCCCCAAGGGTGGGAAGCAGTGTCATTGATTTTTACACACTGCCTTTTATTGGATAGGTTTTGACGGTCCCTGAATGTTTGGACGAAAAGGTTGAAAGCTAATGGTCTGGACATAAGGACATTGTTTAA